>CAUYRT010027593.1:0-22500 GCA_963574885.1 Lepilemur ruficaudatus | reverse complement strand
AAAAAAAAGTTATGGTATGTTATGAATTGTTTTACAACTTTGAGCAATACTTGTTATTCTCTAGTATACCAACATTAAAATGTATACGAAGTTTTTTTTTTTTAACTATACAAATTTCACTTACATTTGATTTTTTGCTGCTTGCCTCTGAGCTTTTCGTTCTTTCCTTTTCTGATCTGGTGGCTTAGCAAAAACAATTTCAATATTTTCTCCCTCCAAGTCTTTGCCATTCATTTCTTCCATAGCCTTAAAAAATCAGATAATGATCAATATTAAAACAGGCCTTTCAGAACAATTATGATTCATTTACAGTTAAAAAAAATCATGTATCACTGTTAGAAGAATGATAAAAAGCCTCAGTGAGACAAAATAAGATTGTTAGATTTTAAAGACACAGCTCTTCAACTTTTTTTTTTTACTTAGAAGATTGCCTAACTCGCTAAACTAAGGCCAATAAAGGTTAGCCTGGGTGGATTCCATGACCTGAGTATTTCCATCAATTTTTAAAATGTTCTGATCCTAGGATGACTAAAAATTGTTAGTCTGATTTAGATGCCTATGATAATTCTGCCTTATTTACCTTGACAGCACCATCTCGCTCATCAAAATGAATGAATGCATAATCTTTTAGTTTCTTCACTCGTTCCAGTTTCCCAAACTGACTAAATGCCTTTTCTAAAATCTCTTCTGTTACAGTATTGGCAAGGTTGCGTACAAACAGCACTTTTACCTGAAATTAAAAAAAAAAAAAAAAAAGCTCCCTGTATTATTTCCAAAGAGTTCAATTTCCAAGATGCCACCATCCCACCCTGCAAAGTTAACTTCAATCACAATCCATTAGAAAAATATCAAAAATATAAAAAACAAAGTTTTCAACTCCTTTCAACCAGGGAGGATTGCTGGATCAGGTCAAAAGACCTGGAACAAACACCTTACCAGAAAAGATAAACAGGTGGCAAACAAGCTCATGAAAATATACTTAACATCATCCGTCATTAAGGAATTGCAAGTTAAAATAATGAGGTAACACCACACCTATTAAAAATGGCCAAAATCCAAAGCACTAACACCACCAAATGTGAGTAAGGATATGGAGTAACAGGAAATCTCTCAGTGCTGATGGGAATGCAAAATGGTACAGCCCCTTTGGAAGACAGTTTGGCAGCTTCTTACAAAACTAAACACTCTTACCATACAATCCAACAATCCCACTCATTATTTATACAAGGAAATTGAAAACTTACATCTACATAAAAACCTACAAAGGGATGTTTATAGCAGCTTTATTCATAATTGCCCCAAATCAGTAGCAACCAAGACACCCTTCAATGGGTGAATGGATAAACTGTGGTATAACACAGAATGGACTATTATTCATTACCATAAAGAAGTGAGCTATAAAGCCACAAAAAGACACAGAGGAACCCATGACCCCAACTACGTATGATATTCTAAAAAGGCAAAACTATGGCGACAGTAAAAAGATCAGTGGTTGCAAGGACTTGGATGTGAAGGGATGAACAGGCAAAGCAGAGGATTTTTAAGGCAGTGAAACTATTCTGTATGATATTATAATGGACACATGTCATTACACATTTGCCAAAACCCATAAAATGTACACTAAGAGTAAGCCCTCATGTAAACTATGGACTTTAGGTAGGTGATCAACATAGGTTCATCAATTTTAACAAACATATTCTCTGGTGCAGAATACCGATAGTGGAGGAGGCAATGCATACGTGGGAGCAGGAGGTATATGGAAATTCTCTGTACTTTCTTGTCCATTTTGCAAAACCTAAAATTGTTCTAATAAAGTTTAAAAAGAAATATAGACTATATACTTAGTTTTTATTAAATTAGTAATTCTTTTCCAATCAAGAAGGGACATTTTCTAACAAAGTGAATACCATGCCCTCAGAAAGAGCTAACACTTAACACAGGTAGTCAAAACTAATTAGGACCTGCTTCTGAAAACTTAGATACAGGAGGAGGGAGTATTCAAAGTATTAATAAATTGTTCTCTCAATCCTGAAAGCTCCTCAAAGTACAATTACAAAATTTAACCTTTTGACTAAGAAACATTATCACTTCCTCCTAAAATACCTGAATACCATCTGAATGTGTTACTCTAAAGTACTAACCCAATGAGAACTTTATAAACCAGAGGAAAAAATAAACCTCATCCTTCAATAATATTCATAGTTCTCCTGACAGTTCACACCCTACTCTTTTTTAACTGAACTAGTTGTATTTAATCCCTAGAATATACATCCACTAATAAAGGGGGATTATTAAAAGACAAAGGGTAGAAAAAAATAATTGCAATCTGTACTAGTAGGTAAAGTGTTGACTCGAGATGTTTACTCTCATAGAATGTTTCAACTGACTGCTGAAGCAGGATACCTAATAATAGCTAAACATAACTATAGCAGCTCTGCTGGGGCCAGTACGATTCACTATTTTTAGAAGTAGGACTTTTAACACAAAAACCATGTAAGCTAATGGCGCCATTCTCAAAAACTCAAAGAAATTGCTCTTAGAAACCACACAAAAAATGGAAGTGAATCATCTCTATAGCATGATGTACACTAGCTACTTCATTATGAGATTATGATGGCTATACAATTACAGTTAAGTGTTCATGAATAAATTTCTACATTCACTTGCTCCTAATCCCTTAGTAAACAGTATTTCTCATATTCAAAAATCTAGTTTAAAAAAAGGTACACAATTCATTTTATAAGTTCTCTGCCTCCCTGACCCAATCATCCCCTCAAAAAACATTTTTAACTTGAGTTATCATTACCTTTGCCATAACCTCAGGATCAGGATCTTCTATAGGATCAGCCCATTCAACAGTTCCAACATTTCCCCAGACCTTGACTTTACCGCTCATTAACCTACGCCTTGCCTGGGCAGCTGTTTTGTGATCTTCATATTCAAGAAAACAAAAGCCTCTGTTTTTTTTCTTGTCGTCTGGTTGGTGGTACAAAATGACATCTGTAAGACCCTCTGAAAGTAAGCAACCATTTCAGGGAAATTAGATAAAACAATGAGCAAGAATAAATAAAAGGACTTACCTTCCTAAGATAACAAATATTCAAATGAAAAACAATCTTTCTTCATTAGCCATCTTTACAAAGGACTATCAAAAAAACGGTCCAGATAATCTTCCTAAGCCACCCAAGTTTCATTTCATTTCCCCATGAAATGAAACTATTTTTTGTTAGATCTAAAGACTATTTTTCTAAAGACTTTTTGCTTCCACTAACCAAATCAGAAGCAGATAAAAATCTTTATATAATTGTAGGAAAATGGCAGTATAGCTCAAACATGACTAGATATTTTCCTTATTATGTAAGCAAACACTAACATTCTTTTTAATGGCACTTTTCTGGCCACACATACCACACATAAGGGCCACACATACCACACACATTTATATTTCAAATGAAATATAAAATATTAGTACTGCACAGGAATTTCAAATGTTCCTGAAAACTGTTAAACAGGCTGATAATTTGCTAAACACTGTAAGAAGACAAAAGTATTTTCTAAATAAAGCAGCTTGTAATTTGGAAACTGTTATAAAAGATTGTTTTATAGTTCAAAGTTATACCATATTGATAATGTATAATATTTCTGCATATGGCAGGAATACTTATTATTCCCATAATTTGGAAAAATCAAATTATTCATATAATTCTACTAAGAATATCAACTAACACCTTTAGAAATACTACGAAGAAATACTTTACAAAACTAGGGAAGCAGAAAAATCATTCTGCAGGCTGAAATCAAGGCTCGGCTGCATTCCTTACTAATCTACATATAATTTTTCAGCAAGTTATTTCCCAAAACCCTCTGTGCCTACTTTTCCTATGTGAAAAATGGGGTTATATACCTCATAGAGTTGTAGTAAGGACTCAATGAGTTAATAAATATAGTGTCTAGATCAATGCTTGGCACACAGAACTAGGCTATTATCCGCATTAGTATAAACTACACCTCCTTCCAAAAAATCCAACTTAGCCGGGCGCAGGGGCTCACGCCTGTAATCCCAGCTTTCTGGGAAGCCGAGGCGGGCGGATAGCTGCAGCTCAGGGGTTCGACACCAGTCTGACACCAGCCTGACTACAGTGAGGCCCCATCTAAAAGTCTCAGAAAAAAAAAATAGTAAAGGCAAAAAAAATACACAAAACCAACAAAACCCAGCTGGGTGCTCTGGCAAGCGCCTGTAGTCCCAGCTACCCAGGAGGCTGAGGCAGAAGGATCGCTCACAGACCAGAACCTGGAGCTTGCGGTGACCCACCCTCACTGCACTCTACCCAGGACGCCAAGTGACACTCTGTCTCCACAAAAAAATACAAGGAAACCCAAAAAATCCAACTTACCTGTTACTTTGCTAAATTCTTCGAGAATCTGTTCCTTGGTTTTACTCTTAGGAATAGAGCCCACAAAAAGCCTATTGTTGGCAACCGAGATGCAGACACCAATGTGTTTTCCAGAACGAATTTCATGATTATTATACTGAAGGGAAAAAAAGTGCATGTTTTTAACTTACTTGTAATGTCCTATTAGAAGGGTTTGTTATAGAAGATACACAAATCTCATTTACAAAAGGAAAATTTTAAAAAAATTCCAACAGTGTTATCAAATATTTTCATCCTTTAAAAATACTTTACCATAATTCCCATATAAAAGGCAAATTATAATCTGAGAGACTGAAGACTGTATTGACAAAACACACTAAAAATAAGTTTACGAATTAATTTAATGTAAAAATGTTTGTTAAATCCTTGAAATCTAGGAAACTTGATAAATTAGGAATCAGGTCTGTAATAGCTTAAATTCAAAAACTGCTGACTCCACAATACCTTAACGTCTACTTAAATTCATTTTGCCAACAACCAATTATTCTCACGCAAGGGAAACTGATTCCAAAAACAGCAAGCTTTCTGCCTTTCTGTTAACCAACACCTAAATCTATTTTTACATCTCCCCTTCCTCTTGTAAAAAAGTTGCAATAAGAAATTTTTGGCTTCAAATACTTAAGTCTAAGGAGCTCCTTTTTATTTTCAATGCAACTCTACTTTTTGTCCCATTTCATTTTCATCAAGTATGTAATAAAATTATGAAGGAGAAAGACAAGTTGATTAAGGAAAAAGTATAGAAATAATTATAAAACTACAATATAAAGTAAACTTAAATTTTCAAGTAATCATACTCCACAGAATGAGATATTGTAAAGCAGAGGCAAAATGCACTATGTGAAAGTGACAAATCTACCAATCACTACTATTATTTACAAACCAAGGTTCAAAAGTATGCAAGTTATCTGGAAAAGTGGACTACATGGATTACGTAGTTAAAACCACCTCGAAGTTTATGTTTGTAATAATAGTGGCAGCAGTGGCGATAGTTACTGATTACCTGACCCCAAAATCTATTTTATACCTAGACACACGTGGAGCCATACAAACTGAAGAACCAACTGAATTTCCATAGTTTATAGAACAGCCTCACGGCAACATACAAGCCACTCTTCTATTATTCCCATTCTTGCATAATAGGTACATCAGGTATAACCAGAGGGAAACATAATTCAGAAAGCAGATTCCGGCCAGGCACAGCGGCCCACTGCTATAATCCTAGCACTCTGGGAGGCTGAGGGGGGAGGATGGCTTGAGCTCAGTAGTTTGAGACCAGCCTGAGCAAGAGTGAGACCCAGTTATCTACTAAAAATAGAAAAAAATTAGGCACAGTGGCATGCACCTGTAGTCCCAGCTATTTGGGAGGCTGAGGCAGGAGGATTGCTTGAGCCAGGAGTTTGAGGTTGCTGTGAGCTAGGCTGATGCCATGGCACTCTAGCCTGGGCAACAGAGCGAGATTCTTATTTCAAAAAAAAATAATAATAAACTCCGTGTTCCCTTCTCCATCTTCTTTGATTATCTTCAGAGAATCAAAATCAAAATTTGAACATGCAGTTCAAACACCATGCCTCCAAGTTCAGAACAACTTCGTGCTTTCTACCCCACTATTGAAAAAAAAACCTCTTAGAGCAACAGAAAATGAAAAAAAGGAAAAAATCTCAAAAGCTCCCCATCACCAGAGATAAAGTTCAAATACTTAGACACCATGTAAGACCATCCTAAAACTCACGCTACCTCCCATTTCTCTCTACAGTATCTTAGCCATTTATATCAGTTTTGAAACATGTAGTTTTAACACTTTTAAACCTCAACTTCCCTAAAATTTCTACCATCCAAATTCCACTGCATATCTGTAAATTGAGTTCAACCATCAAATACTTTGCAATCCCTAAATCCCCTAAAGGTCAACAGAACACCCTTCCATGTTAACATCAACGAATAGTTCTCAGTTGGAATGATTCTGCCCCCAGGAAACATTTGACAGTGTCTGGAGACATCTGATATTTCTGGTTGTCATAACTTCGGAAGGAGAAGAGATTTGCTGCTGTTATCTAGTGGGTGGGCAGAGGCAAGAGATGCTGGTAAGCATCCTACAATTCACACAAGGCAGCCTGCCACGACAAAAATTATCCAGTCTAAAATATCAGTAGTGCTAAGGTGGAGAAATCCTGCCTTATACTTTGTTGTCTCATATAGCATTTATACTCTTTTTACACGTTCTTCTCCCCCATTAGACAAGAATCTTTTAAGAGCAGAAACATTCGTGTTACCTGAAAACAGCAGTCATAGCTGAATCCATCACTGCATGGGATTATGGACAGACAAGCAGACTACAATGTCCTACTTTACAAATAAAGTTAACCTAAGAACACAATAAATTACTTTGAAACATATACATTCCCTAGATTCTTATAATCTAGCATCAAGTAGCCATCCTTTGTGACAAATCTATGGCTTGCAAGTTGGTCATCTAGTCTATAACTAGGAGCTGACAAAAACAATTAACATATCAGAAGGGAAGGAAATACAATGTGTTTAAAAGGAAAAGTAAGTTATTTTTTGAGGGTGATGATCTGGTATGATTTTATTTTCTTTTTTGGTATTTTTATTTCCCAAATCTAAGAATGGTGCTATTCACTATAAAAAAAAATATATTATTTTTTAAAAACTTCTACAAAAACTAGAATTCTCATACACCAAGAAAATACAATTGAGAGCAACCAAAATCCTTGTAGGAAATTTAGGAGGGAAACATAAAAGAGAATGGAAAAATTCCATCAAGGCAGCAATAATCACAGAAATATAAGATAGCTAATCTGTAACGTAGCCAACACTTCCATCAACATTAACAATGCTGCTTCAAATATTTCCATTATTATCTATAGAAAAACCATTTTCTTTCCAACCCATCATCACTGACCCTGCTAACCAAGTTAACCAGGTAGAGTAGATAGAAACTGTGAATGATGACTACAGTCTCTGACTAATATAAATAACACAAAGATTTAGCAGGATTTGTAAAATAAAATGTAACTCTTCTGCACTCACATTTTAAAAATAAGAAAACCTTAAACAATTAAAGGTAACACAGAGAATAAACTGGCTCACCAAGGAAAATAAGTCATTGAAGGAGTAAAGTAAGGAGACCCTCAGGGCATACTGTCCAAATGAAAGTGCCTAGAAATAAGCATTTTCTGAAGCAATATTCCATCTATGGATTAAGCATGCATTTTTATATGTGTATTTGAATTGCTTAACCTTTCTTGCTCTAACATCATTCTATCACCTTAAATTCAAAAAGAAACACTTCTCATCCTAGCAGGTGTAACAGTGAGTTAGATGGTAAAAGTGCAATACAAAAACAAATCTAAACCTTAATAGAGATTCTAATTTAATACCCTAACTCAAGACACTATATAGTATCAAAAATGAACAAAAAAGTATGTGTTTCCTACTTTAGAAAGGTGGGCCTTGGACCTTAGAAGCTGGTTTTAAAAATCTAGCTTTCAGGCTCAGTATCACATTGAAGTAGACCAAATAAAAAATAATGAATTTTGATTATTAATCAATCCAGTTTTCAGTATTTAACACCACCAAAACAGGAGTGGTACATTGTGGAACATTCCTGTCACTTAACCTCAAAATTTTAAGTCATTTTTTCCTTCCCTCATAGTCACCAAATTCTCAGAAATGTAGCAATCTCAGACTTGGAATCTGATCTGGAAGTGTTGTCAGTCCTAACTCCTCTCAGTAAAGCTACTACCTCCCAACCCTGTCCACCTTCATTCTAAACATTAAGTCTTCTTTACATTGAGCCAAAATCCACTTTCCCAAAAATTCTACGATAAATCTATTTCCTCCTCCAAAGGATAATACTTCACATACCTGCGCACACACTTCTCTATGCTTGGTTAATCATTCCTTCCCTTATAATAGCAAACTAAAGTGCCTCCAAGAGATACTGACACTAAAGAGTGACGTCCATGCCAGGTGCCGTGGCTCACGCCTGTAATCCTAGCACTCTGGGAGGCCGAGGCGGGCGGATTGCTCAAGATCAGTAGTTCGAAACCAGCCTGAGCAAGAGCGAGACCCCGTCTCTACTAAAAATAGAAAGAAATTAATTGGTCAACTAAAAATATATAGAAAAACTGAGCCGGGCATGGTAGCGCACGTCTGTAGTCCCAGCTACTCGGGAGGCTGAGGCAGAAGGATCGCTTGAGCCCAGGAGTTTGAGGTTGCTGTGAGCCAGGCTGGCGCCACGGCACTCTAGCCCAGGCAACACAGTGAGACTGTCTCAAAAAAAAAAAAAAAAAAAGAGTGACGTCCATAACACAATATTGTAAATGCAGACTGAGATTATGGAGCCTAGGATAAACTGGACATGTTACTAATTTTCCACTTCTAGACACCATACCTCTATTACATGTTTTCCATGTTACCTTACTTGTTAAATTAGTTTAGTATAGAGCTTGACTTTTGCTAGATGTGAATTGTATTTCCCAGACTATCAAAATTTTTTCCAATCCTGATTTTGTCATCCAAGGCATTAATTACTGCATGCACATTCAAATCACCAAACATTTCATGAACAGTCCAACTATGCCCTCATTTAAGTCACTGAAAAAAGCTAGAACATAACCTGCAACACACCACTAGTGGCCTATTGTTTCTCTCTTCAAAATCTTTTTCTCTTTAAATATTCTGTTTATAAATAATCTCTGATTTTTTTAGTACACATTTACAGACCTGATCAATAAAAAGAAACAATATATATATTTTCCTTTAAAAAGAAACTGTTGGACCACTATGGGAGAACTAACCTAAGAAAAGGGGTAAGCAAGCAAAGGATTAGAGAGAGTTAAAAGCACTACCATACTATAACCTAGTTCTGTTACATACACCAACCAAGGACAGGATTGTCTGGGGAGGAGCTCATTTTTACTTGAATTCCAGCAAGTTGCAATCAATCTTGTAGTACAAAATCTTTGACCTATTGATGCCAACCTCCTCCTGGCCTTTGTCCTCTTCATCCAAACATCCTTCATCATTCAACCATTTACATCATGCCACCCACAAGGCTCAAAATTTCAATTGCACTGTGCAGCTTACTTAATCTGGCAGTTATGAACTATACTTTCTGGCATTGACCTTATACAAGTTTTATCTCCTACTTATTTCAACACTGCTTCAACCAGATTTACCGTTTCCTTCACTGTTCTGATCAAACCTCTTTATCACAAGATGTTCTGACAACCCTAACCCAAAGCAATCTCCCTTCATCCTTCCTTTACCCTTTGCACAATTTGCTTCCACTTTAATTGTAATTAGCCTTTCACGTCCCATCAACTCTCTAAAGTCAAGAACGTATATATTTGTGATAGAAGTTTTTACGTTTAACACACCAAATATTTGCTAAATTGCTATTAAAATATTTCATGGACCTACTTTGTTGGCTGCATTCACCAAAATGGTTGTACATACATTATGGTGGTGTACGCAACCAATCTGGTCAATAAAACCATCAGAACTATTAAAATCTTAACTTTTAATCTGCAAAAAGAGATCTCATCTATTCCAGTGTTTATAACACAGGCGCTATTAGCATTTTCAGCAGGATATTTCCATTATAGAAGACTATCATGGCATTGCAGCACCACTGGCCCTGGGCTCCAATTCCAGCAGCACAACACGCAAATACATACTTGCCTACCCTTCTTCCTGTCTTTATGACAACCAGAAACACATGTACTTCCTAACATGCTCTGCAGGGTGAGAAGGGAAAGCATCACCCATTAATCTACTCTAATCCCTACAACTCAAGGTAGCACAGAATTGTAGGTAGAGGCTAAAAAACCTTTAAACAGGAAAACAGCCCATGAACTACAAAGGCATATTATAAATTCTTGTATCACAAATGATGTTAAATGGCACTGGCAAGCCACTCAGGTTACTTACCCAGCACCTACTATATGGTGGGGGCACTGTTTTAAACGTCAGGGATACAGGAGAATATGTGCTTCTATTTTGACAGGGGAAAAACTTTTTACAAAGTCAAAAAATAATTTCAAGTTCATCTAAGCAAAATCTATTTTATCATGTTCAGGATACTGTGATGGGGCAATAGGGTGGTAATATTTCCTCAAAGCCAGGAAAGGCCTTCTAAGACCTGACTGGTAAGTACTAACTGGGCTGCTTCCAAAGTGTACAGAAGCAAAACAGAAGGCGGCCTTGTGATAGAAATGTCCATGGCTTATTTGGAAGACAAAAAAGAAGGCAAAGTATGGCTGGAAAGGTAACGAAGAGCAAAGTGGGGGAAAGAGGTAAGCAGGAACTTGACTGGATAGGGTTGTGTTTGGAAGTCATTTTTCGGCACGGGAATGTTGTGATCTAATCCATCCTGTCAAATGTAAAGGGTAATAGAAGACAATGAAACTCTTTAGGCTCCTTCACACTAGTCTAAATGGTACTAAAATGGTAACTTAGACTAGAGTGGTAGCAGTGAAGACAGGAAAGCATTAGATGCCAAAAATATTTTGGCAAGAGACATGACTTACTTCCTAAATTCCTTTTAACACTACCTAAACCACTACAAAATTTAAAGAATCAGGCTACTTTGTGGCATAACTTGTACTGCTGGCTTAAATTGTTACGTCTAGTAGGCAATAGGAACTCTAGCTAAAGAAACCTGGCATCAAACCAAGGCTGTGGTGTTTAGCTGTATGGCCTCAACCAAGTCACCCAGCCTATTTACTCTTCTTACAGAATGAAGATAATTCCACTTACCTGGAAGAAAGAGTTGAGGCGAAATTTATAGATAATAATGTAGCATCTAGCAAAGCTACTGTCCCTCAACAGGCACTCGAGTAGTAGCTACTACTAATCACCTTTTCACAAGTTTAGATCTTGCTTCCCTAGCTAGATTATCATCATTTAGGGACTAAATTTTTTTATTCCCCAAAATACAAGGTAGATGTTGGCTGAAATCAGTCATTTAAGAAATCTGCAGTTCGGCTATTAACATCAATTAACCTATTTTTATAAGTAATCTGCATGCAAATTTAAAATCTACAGTACTTTTAATCTATTGCAGAAATCATTGCTGCATCACTATCAAAAAATAAAGCCACATCCTTTGACAACTTAGCTGGTAGATCAGAGGATTATAGACTAGAGAAAAAATCAGGCCAAATTTTGGCCTAAGATATTCCTCAAGACACTCAAAGAAAAAAAGCAAAAAGAGCAGGTGCTTTAATCTTCTCTGGTTTGTAAATAATGCAAAGGAAAGCACTGTCCCAACATTTAGTTACATATAAACAGAATGACACTTCAATTACATAAAATTCATCTTGGATAGAGTTGTAACTCAAGTAGAATTTCAAGATATGACACAACAAGTAGCAATAGTTTCCAAAGTATGCTCCCTTAAAAAATTTATCTAGGAAGGGGTACTGATTTCCACAAATAAATATAAAAGTAGCAAAAAACATCCAAATCAATTTAAGTTTTGTATTTTTCTAGAATGCTCCAATTACTTCATTTCCTCCAATCTAGTCCTTTCTATTGTTGTATTAAGGCAAGTCTCCCAAATCCTAACCACAGTAAAGCATTCTTTAAAAAAACCAAATGATGACCTGTTCAATTCATCCCAGTGGATATATACCACCTACCACTAGAAATATATTTTAAAAAGTACCAAAATGCAACAACTCCTGTTATCAGGTAGTAAAAAATAATCATGCCCCCAGATAAGCACTCAAATCACAACAGAGAAACCCAGAAAGAAATGTAAAAACGTTTAAGGGTTAGTTCCTAGACCAATCAAAAAGACTGCTTGGTTACCTATGGAAGTTTCTGCATTGTAGTTAAAAACTATATAAATAAGACTATATTCTAAGCAGCCTATAGAAATGCAATTTTGTTAAGCCAAGGCAATTGTTCAAACTGAAAATATTTCATAGTGTCTACTTACTGGCACTCAAAATCATGTCACTACTGGATTAATTTCCATCTTCCTCTAATGATGTTTCTTTAAGGTGTCTGGAAATCCTCTAAAAGTAAATTCGAGTGATCACCTACCAAAATCAGTGTATTTTGCTGGCAAGAATTAAGTATCCTACAATGTCAGTTTAATGATTCTTTTTCAGAATGAGTCTGACATCACTAGTAAATTCTTTACACTGGTCCCTTGCAAGGGATTGGTGCCAAGACCCCATACCAAAACCCATGGATGCTCAAGTCACTTACATAAAATGCCATAGTATCTGCATATAACCTACACACATCCTCATATACTGTTGTATTATTTTTCATTGGGTTTTTTGGGACCATTTCTATTCTGTAATTAGTTGAATCTGTGGATGCAGAACCCCTGGATATGGAGGGCCCACTGTATTAGCTTTTTGTAGTAAGATAACTCATTGTTTTTTTTTCATTCTGCATTTTCACTGTTACTTTATTGCTGCCTGGCAAAAATGTTCTATTCTTGTACAGGAGATTAAACTGGATGATTTCTAAAGTACCTCTTTCTTTCTGGAGCTCTAAAAAGTCCTTCACTTGAACTGCTGAAACTAAAATTTTGACAGCTCAAAGGTTACCAGTGAATGGCTCCCTACAGAACTATATCCTCTATAAAATAAGAAGCATTTTTTAAGGAGAGAAAACTCAGCAAAAATTTAAAAAAGAAATATCTAAACTCCTGCATTCTTTCAAGTAACATACTTTTCTACTAATGTTAAACCTCCACCATATTCAATTATGCATACCAATGAAAGTATTCAAACAGAGAGCAGGAAAACATGCTAGTTTTATTTTTCTCTTTAAAGTTTTCCTTCAATTGATGTATTTGATGGTGAGAGAAGAGGGGAAAAAAACTCACGAAAGAAAACAGTCTGAAGATTTTAAGTTTGCTTAGAATTACTAACAAAATACATAAGGTCTATAAGGCAAATTTAACAAATAGCTGCCACAGTGAGCCATCTTGTACAAAAGTTCCTCCCCCCAGGTGTATTTCTTGAGACATTCCGTAAGTTTAAATTAACCCCAGCTCTTCAACTATAAAATGCAGAAGCCACTTCAGTCACAGAATTTAATGTGTTGGAAGCCATAATTTGAAACATCAAAAAATTTTTTTAAAAGTTGGTCATCAGGCAATGTTTGCTATTAAAAAAAAAAATAATCTAACATCTGGTATTTTAAAATCAACTACTGCCACTCACCACAAAATCCTGTTTCATCAACTAGAAATTTATCAAAATGTCTTTGTGAATTACTTTAGAAAAAGGGATGGCCCAGGTGTGGCCAAGGAACTATGGGAGTCCTATCAGTTACTTGCTTAAACATTTTCACATTCCTATAAATCTAAACAAAAAATCACTAAGCCAGATGTTTATCCACCACACTACCTTAAGATCCTGAATCTTATCAACTACACAAATACTATTATAAAGCTTACACAGAGAATGTGAAAAATACTGCCTAATCAGCACTTCAAAAAACATTTGGTAAACTCTTAGACACAAAAACAACATGGCCCTAAAGATAATAAATGTGAACACTGAAGAGGGGGAAAAAACTTACCAGTTTAACAGCCTCCTGAGCTGCTTCTTTTGTACAAAAAGTGACAAACGCATAACCTCTATTGAGACCAGTGAGTGGATCCATCATTAGACGTAGATCCCATATAGGTCCAGCTTTCTCAAACAATGGAACAAGTTCATCCTCAAATAGATCTCTTGGGATCTTCCCCACAAATATCTGTAAATTAAATATTAAGTAAAAACCATGGAGAATTTCTTTAGGAAACCAGATACTTGCACTTTCACTACAAAAGGTACAAGTTTTTAGTTTCTTTACCTCAGTGCCAACAGAAGGCTGCTGACCTGAATAAACGGAATCTGGAGGTGGTCCCCCATACTTCCTCTGTCCAGTGGTCACATCAAGTGTGTAGCCTGTTCTTTCCAAGAGTGCCTTAAAAAGTTCAAATATCATTAATACACTTAAATCACAAGACCACACCCATGCATTTAACAGTTAAAATTAACCTTGTTCAAATCTTTCCAATCATCTTGGCAACATTCCCCCATAAACAGGTTTCTATTGTCTATTTTAGAATGTCCCCTTCAATGTATTCCCTAACCCACTGTCAAAATTTCAAGATCCTGTTCAAATTATTTTCTAGTCTCCACAGGAAATATTAATCCATCAACAACTTTCAAGCCAGGGTGTATCTACTCTGCTAATACTGCCTAAAAAATGATTATACCTAATTTGGCATGATCTCATTCCTTACCCAACAAATTCCCTGTACCCCAGTCCCATTCCTAGGTGCACACTGCCATTCTGGGCATTTTGTCAGCCTTTAAAGAAATTACGTTCCCCAAAACAAGTCTAAAAACTTGGGAGCTACAGGAAAAATAACCTCTTCTTATCTGACATTAAAGTCCCATGTTTCATAAAATAGCATGGGTCACTTAGAAAAAATAAAAGCCAAAATTACTTTAAAAATTTGATGAAACTGCAACAGTATGACATAACTTCTACATTTTATTGCCCCAAAAGTGAACTGTTAAAATTTACAGAACTCCTATTTACTCAGAGCATCAGGAGTTTCTCTTCAACCACTATAATCAAAAGTACTAGAAAGAACTAGTCCACCATTAACCTAAGGAAAATTATTCCCCTTCTCCAAATCCACTATCTCAACCACAAAGCACAAAACCAGTTTTTTACACAACAAAACCAATCTATTAGCTAATAAAATTCTGAAATAAAAACAGCCTTAATGCTAGCCATATGATAAAAGTTATCAAAATGCTGTTAAATGATTTAGGGTCACCTCTGTCTCTGAAAATGACTAGACAGATTTTTTTACATTTTCTACTCAAAAAACATTAAATATTTATGAAAAATACAATTCATAAAAACTCCTTTATTGCTAAGCTTTCTAACAAAAAGGTTCACAAAAGACAACTGTTATATTACACCCAAATACGACTGCTTAATGGTGCAACATTGGTTAAGAAAACTAAAACTCAAAACTATGACTATCACATAAATTAAACCATTAAATGGCTCATCTTTCATTTTTCTCGTATGTAATCCCCATGCTATAAAAGAGTTATGCTTTTTTTTACCTTTATCTTTGTATGACCCAAATAATACCTTTCATCAATCTATAAAACAAAAAGGAAAAACTTATTTCTCGTCAAACATTCTACACAAATGTTCCTATGCCCTCTTGCCACAATTTAACAATTTAAGCCACTCCTTCCAAAGATACAACTGAAAGTCACACAAACTATTATAAAGTTTATAACATTTTAAATTCTAAGTCTCAAATGTAGATTTAATTACAACTGACATAATTACAGTAGAGGCAACTATACCCCATTTTCAAGGCAAAACTAGATTAACAATTCAAACTCAATTCACTTACAGCTAGACCTATCAAAGTCTCAAATTCATGGCTGACATTAACAGCTAACTCCATATTCCAATCTCCTCCATATTCTATGAGTCCCTCTTCCCATATCATTAAAACACCCAAAGCCCAACACCTATACCCTTCTTAATAACTGATTTTCTTAAACCATAATCTCTGGCTCAACCATAACCTCAAGAGCCCTGCAACATTATGAAGTGCACCAGGTTAAACACATATGACCACTTAGGCTTCTGTAACTTAGGCAATGTAAAAAAAGGAAAAAAAATATGATTGCCATTTTCTATGAACTATAAAACTCACTAATACAAATATCAAAACCTAGCTTAATTTGAGGCCATCTACTTTTCCACAAGACCCTAAAACAAACCAAAAAAAGCCTTTCACCCCCAGCCTCAGCTTCCTCATTACATTTTCATACTAAACAATCTTACTGTTAAAAGATGCTTTTTAAACTTAATAACCCATACTTATGGAAGAGGAGGGCAACAGTGTTCACATTCGAAATTCACTGTGGTTTGAGACTCCTAAGATAAACAGACAGCTGCTAAATGTACACTCTCCACCAGTATGAGGTGAAATGATTCCCTCCTAGTCTGGCTTGATCATCAATAATACGGACTCTTTCAGCTTTTCAAAAAGTATCTAAAAATATGATGAATGTGTTTGTTTAAACCTTTTATTGGGAATATCAACAGCATACAATTTAAACATCAGTAGCTGAGTAACATAATAAACTTAAAAAGTGAACTGTTTTAGAAACAAATAGTTACAGGTGGCAAACTTTTCAAAAAATAATAATTAGGAATAGTTAATATATAACATCAACATCTTAAAAACAAACACATCCCTTTCACATTCAAGGAATATTTACCAAAGTTAGAATAATTAAAAGGGCTTTAAAACTACAGAGAGTTTTAAAAGACATACCTTAATTTTTGCCTCATCTGGTCCTTTACTGGAGTCTGCTACTTTGGTCCCCTGTTTTTCTCTCTGTCTGTAAGTCTTCATGACTCCACATAAAAAGGCACTTTTGTTCTGCCAAATGAAAAAAAAAAATTCTATTCATATTTAACAGTGATCATATCTGCATCTAATAAAACCTAACAGAGCATATCAAAACTACTCAAATTTAGTTCTTGTCACACTGACATTAAATTAACATTACCTGAACATGAGAGAGATCACTGTCCTTAAACTGTTGAAGAACTGCCAATGCGCCGTCTTCATTGAATTCTTTTAAAGCTTCGATAGCTCTTTCATCTAAATCACTATGTGCAACTAGCCCTGGAAAAAAGAAAACTTAATTAGTTTTATCAATTTTCAATACTTTGGAAAAGATTTTTCTAGTGAAGACTATGATGGCAATCCAGGTACATGTGTGCCTGTACAATTCTACTCCCCTCATCTACCTACATAATTTGAAAACACACACACTTTAGACATTTTGAACTGCATTCTGAACTAAAAAAGCCCTCTCAACCACACTTAAAATGAGCCAACTTCCTTCACATCTTGTTTTATGTCCAAGTCAGACAGTTCTGAATACTACGATATTTCTACAGTAAACATACAAGCTCAAAAATCCTAAAAACCAACAAAATACCAAGCATGAGAAATGAACCTCTACTCACTCTCAGTACCACTAGAAAAAGTAACAGCTACACCAAAGACAAGAAAACAAGTCTACAGTTACCAAGTTATTTAACAAGAATCCTACTATAAAAATACTCAAAAAAGTCACATGGCCTGCTCCCAACATTTAGCAGCTGTTGCTACTGTCATGTACTTAGCCATCAGGACTTCCAGCCAGCCAGCCTTTAGATCTTAACCCTCCCTTTTTCCCTCCCTCTATACATCTTAACCTCTGGTTCACAGCTAAATTAACCAACTGTCACAACAAGGCAAAATTCCAGTTCCCACACTTATTGGAAACCACAAAAAGTTGCTATTTTAGCTCAAAGCCAGAAATCCAATAGAAAAATTTCATAATGTAATTTTGCAAGTGTTAGTTCTTACCTGCAACGTAAATTTCATCTAGTTTTTCAGCAACTTTCTGTGGTAAACCAGCATCAAGCAATGTCTGAAAATTTTCTGAATGGATAACTGCAGAAGTAGTATCCATGGGCTCTTCAGTACCATTTCCATTAACATGTTCTGTAGCCATGTTTCCAGAGATCTGTTCAAACGCAATAAGCAAAATTAAACTAGGATCTTCAAAAAGAATAGAGAACAATATGAGAGCCCCAATCTTTACTTTCTCTACCATTTACTACACCAGCCAGCCTGCGCCTCTCTTTAAAGAAGCCTTAAAGTCACCATCGCCTGACAAGCCTAATTTGGAGCGCAGGGACAGAAGGACCGATTCACTATATTCTTCCTTAGCACCACCCCTGACTCACCTGCTAACACTCCCTAAGAAAAACCATGTTACAAATAAAGCCCAATCAGCACGAGGACGAGCCAGCGTGCCACATGCAGCTGTGCCCATACAGAGAACGAGGTGTGTGTGGAGAAAGCAAAGCTGGGCTCATCCCTCTCCAAGGTAAACCCCCAAAGTGCGCGCTTTTCCCGCCTGCCGCTTATAGATCAGTAACAACAGCCAGCGAAGAACAAAGCGCTCACACAAGCCACCTTCCCACCACCCAATTTCTCCACCCTTCACCCCCGCACCCCAAAGCCCGCCCCCGACTCCGCACTCAGAGCAGCAGCCTCACCACTGCGGCCGCCAGGAGCCCATTAGAAACACGTGCTCTGCGCCTTCCAATGTCCTACAACTTCCTTCAACGGAAACCCACCGAGTCCCAGGCCAAGACCATCACCGGCTCCTAACATCAACCCGAAGCCGCGGTCGGAGCCCCTAGAAAGCTGCAGTAGCACAATCTCGCTCCTCAACACCGAGGCCGCGGCGGCGCCAGGCCACAGGCTTTCCCCGCCCCCCAGCGCCGCCGTCTCCGCCGTGACACATGGCTCTCCGTCTCGGGCGCTACCCGAACGCCGGCGACCCCCGGCCGCCCGCCCGGCCGAGACGTGACCCGTGGAGCGTGGTGCAAGCCCCCACCCCTCGCCCCTCGGTGCAGTGACTGCGGTGTCCGGGCTGGCAACCCGGCGCCGTGAAGGCGTTCCACGAACAGCCCAACACCCGCGGGACGCCGAGCACCGCCCAAACCCGCTGCACGGCTGCGGGACGGGACCTGCTCCTCTCCGCCCACTCCCGCGCCGCGGCGACGGCCACGACAGCACCAACTCAGCTGCCGCGAGCGGTCCGTGCGGGCCACGGGGCGGCCGAGGCACCTCCTCCCGGAGCGCCGCAGACAAAGCCCGAACGGCGGCAGCACATGGAGAGAAGAAAGTGGCGGTGCGTCCCGCGGCCTACTTCCAGGCAGCCCCAGTCAACGTGCTCCTCTCCCCCTTGGAATCCATTTTCCAGAAAAGCCGGTTTCTCCCCGCGCCACCCTCCCCCAGCTCACTCCACAATGTCATGGAGCTCCCCTCCCAGACCCAGGTTCTGGCGGTCGTTACCTCCCCGTTGGGTCGAGGCGGAGGAATCCTGTCCGAGGGGATCGGGTTGCGGGAAACGCGTGCTCGCTGCTCCCTGTGTCCGGCGCGAGTGGAGCTGTTGTAAAATGGCGGCCGAAGCTCACGCCGCTGGCAGCAAACCCGATCCAGTTCCACTCGCCTCCGAGCGCGCTCCCGGTGCGCGCGCGCGCCCCCGCGTGACCCCCCCCTTCCCTCCCCTCCCTCGCGCGTCCGCTTCACTCACTCACTCTCTCAGTCCCTGCCCTCCTCCAGCTCCTCCTTCTCCCCCTACCACCACCACCACCAGCCACTGTCCGCCGCCTTCTCTTAGCCCTTCGTCTTCCCCTTCCTGCTCCTTTCCCCCACCACTCCCACTCCCGTCCGCGGTCGCTCAAGCACGAGTGGCCGCCTTTCCCCTCCTGGCTTGCACACTCCCTCCCTCGCTCGCTCTCTCGGCCCCGTCCCCCAGTCCCTGCCGAGTCGGCTGCTCTCTTTCTCTCTCCCGCGCTGACGTGACGACGTAGCCGACGCCTCGGGACGCGCGCTCGCGGGCTCCGCCCCCATGCCCCGCCGCCTTCCGCGCTCCTCACCCCGGGGGGCGCGAGACCCCGCCCTTCCGCTCGGGCGGCGGCGGAGGGGCCGAGAGTGAATGAAAGGCCCGCCCCTTCCCCTCCCGACACTCCCCCTCCTGCTCCCCTCCAGGCGGGGCGGGCCGGCCCAGCATGTCCCACTCGTTCTCCTTTGTCAGGAGACTGGCATCTCCCCACGCCACCCCACCCCACCCCTACCCAACTCCCGCGCGCCCCACCCCCGCCCGGTCCCGGGCTGGCGGGGCAGGAGGCGGTGGGCGCGGAGCGCGACCGCAGCTTTCCGCAGGACACCCACCGGTCCGTGCGCGCCCGGCCCCCGCCCCCGGCTCCGCCGCCGCGTAGCCGTTCCAGGCGGAGTCCACGCCGCCGCCGCCCCGCGCTCTCCTGCTCGGGAAGCTGCAGGCGCACGTGTCCCCTGGGGCGGGGCGAGGCAGACAATGGGGCCGCGGGGGAGGGGAGCGGCGCGGAACCTTGCGGATCCGGGGTCCGCCCGGCTGGTGGTACTCGAATGCGAGAGTTGTCCCGGGGAGACTCGGTTTCCCCAGCTGGGCAGTGGAGCCTCCCGGGGCCCTGCAGCCGGGCGGCTCCGCTTTCTGGGGAACCTTGGGCGAAGGGAGGGGCGCCCCAGGCTTGGAAGAGGAAACCCGGGCCGCTTCTGAAGGGGGGACGGAGCTGGCTCCAGTGGGGCGAAGAGCGACACCCGCCTTGGGATGATATGAAGACCAGATTTGGAAGCGAAAACTCCCGGTGGTGAAGGGTTGTGCAATACTCCGTTTGAGTCCCTGGCCTTTCAAGCAGTTAAGGGCTTCCTCCTGGCACAATTTGAGCAACTTGAAACAGCACAAAACTGTGTGGTTAAGACAACTTTGAGGAAAATAGCTGCGTTTCTTTTCAAAATTTTTGGCAACTAAATCTTCTGTGAAGTGACATTTCCTTTGTAACCGTTTACTAGGTACCAGAAAGACAAGACAAAGGCATTTGAATTTCAGACGCGGTATGGATACTAATTTTATCTGGTGCAGCTGTAATGAAAAATAGTAACAATGTCCTTTTGATTTAAAAGCTTATTTTAAAGAGTTTACTGGTTCCCCAAATGAGCTTTTTGCTATGGTAACAAATCGGTGGTTCCAAGAAAAGTTAGATGAACACTCTTCAAAGTGTATAAGCACATAAAATATCAAATTCTTTTCATAGGTACTCAAATCAAATACTTCTTGGCCAAAGCACTAGCCACCCTGATTAGTAAGAATATGAGATCTCCACTACCCGAAATTCCTACTATCAGACATTCCTGCTGTAGTATTTAGCTAATTCAGCAATAGGGTTTCTGTTGAAAATCCAAAGGTTGTGGTTAATGATATGAATAACCAAAATGTTTAATAGAAAAATGCAATAAAAGTAATACTGTGGATTAAACAAAGTGAAAATAATGGGTATGAAATATACGACGCTTTTTATTTAGACCTTCCTGGGTATCAAGAGTTTTTTTCGTTGTTGTTAAGAGTCTTGCTGTGTTGCCCGGCCTAGAGTGCTGTGGTGTCAGCCTAGCTCACAGCAACCTCAAACTGCGGAGCTCAAGCAATCCTCCTGCCTCAGCCTCGTGAGTAGCTGGGACTACAGGCACACCACCCTGGGCTAATTTTTCTGTTTTTAGTAGAGACGGAGTCTCGCTCTTGCTCTGGCTTGTCTCAAAGCGCCTCAGCCTCCCAGAGTCCTGGGTTTACAGGTGTGAGCTACCGTGCACGGCCTCAGAACTCTTTTTAGAAAGTGCCTCTACCTAGGCAATGTCAAAGCCTCCGAAATTAAAATCTGTAGCTCTTTTCTGACCCCTAATTCCTTTTTCTAACCATGCCCTAGACCTGTGAGCTTTCTGACACTCCAAATCAGCATTTCAAGAAACTGAACATAATGATCTTGTCCCTATTCTTCTATCTCCAGAGCTCCCATTTCTATGAATATCACCCACTGTGCATCCTTGGAAATGAGCAAATCATTCTAGATACTTCCTTCTCCCCACTGGCATATCAGCTAATCAAGCCCTGTCAATTGTGTCTCCCAAATATATCTTTACTTCTATGTTGCAACCACCCAGGCAAAGCCACTACCAATACTCATGATTCAGCCACTCTTGCAGCTCTCCTAACCCATTCAAAGCCCAAATCAGTGTCTCCTCCCCCTTCCCTCCCTACTTTAGTCTCTCTCTCTTCCTCTCTTTTAATTGCAAATAAGATGCTAAAGCAGTGACTTGCACCTGTAACTCCCGCTACTCTGGAGAATTGCTTGAGGCCAGAGTTTGAGACCAGGCCTAGGCAGCATAGCCAGAACCACTGCCCCTATCTCTTAAGATAAATTTTTTTTAAAAAAATCCTATGGCACCGGCGCGGTGGCTCACGCCTGTAATCCTAGCACTCTGGGAGGCTGAGGCGGGCGGATTGCTCAAGGTCAGGAGTTCAAAACCAGCCTGAGCAAGAGTGAGACCCCGTCTCTACTATAAATAGAAAGAAATTAATTGGCCAAC
>CAUYRT010027592.1:0-27489 GCA_963574885.1 Lepilemur ruficaudatus | reverse complement strand
AATGTTTTATGTGTATATCAGTTCAACTTGTTAAATTTACTAAAAAAAATTTAATTGTACACTTAAAATTTACTAAATACATTTTATGTAAATTAAAATTCAATAAAGAAAAAAAAAAACAATTTTTTTTAAAACTTCTTTTTTTTTTTCCTTATTTTTTTTCCTCTTTTTTTAGTTTTTTTTTTTTCTTTTTGTTGGGTGTGTGGGTGGGTTTGGGGGGGGGGGGGGCCCAGACTCACATCCCAGAGATGTGGCGAGCCCGGTGACGGGGAGGGGCATGCTTGAAATGTATTTGGGGATGGGTATTAGGGGTCTCAATAGGGGGTAGGAAATCCTCTAAAACTGATTTATGTGAATAGCTGTACAACGTAGTAAATTTACTAAATAACCATTCAATTGTACACTTAAAATGGAGTAAAGACATGATACGTAAATTACACTTCAATAAAGAAAAAAAATATTACCAAACTGAATTCAATAGCATATTAAAAGATTAAAACTATGATTTACCATGATTGAGTCAGATTTATCTCAGGGATGCAAGGATGGTTCAATTTATGCAATTCTATAAATATACTATAATGCATTAATAGAATCAAGGACAAAAATCCATATAATCACCTAAATAAATGCAGACAATTATTTAACAAAATCCAACATTCTTTTATGATTAAAAAAAATCGCTCACCTAATTAGGTATAGAAGAAATGTACTTCAACATAATAAAAGACATATGTTCCAAACCCACAGGTAGCATCATACTCAATGATAAAATGTTGAAAGCTTTTCCACTGAGATTAGGAATATAATAAGGGTTCCCAGTCTTTTCACTTCTGTTCAATGTAGTACTGAAAGTCTTAGCTAGAACGATTAGACAACAGAGAGATAAAATGCATCCAAACTTGAAAGGAAGAAATTAAATTATTCCCTTTGACAGATGACATAATCTCATGTACAGAAAACTCTGAAGCCTCCATCAAAAAACTATTAAAACTAACAAACAAGTTCAGCAAAGTTACAGGATAAAAAATTAGCATAAAAAATTAGTAGTGTTTCTATATACTAACAGCAAACTATCTGAAAAAGAAATGATGAAAACAATTTCATTTACAATAGCTATGAAAAATAAAATACCTAGGAATAAAATTAACCAAGGAGATGAAAGATCTTTACATTAATATCTAAAAAACACTGATGAAAGAAATTAAAGAAGACATAAGCAAATGGAAGTATATCCTATGTTCATGAATAGGAAGAATTGATATTGTTAAAATGGCCGTACTACCCAAAGAGATCTACAGATGCAATGTAATTCCTATCAAAATACCAATGAAATTCTTCAGAAAAATAGAAAACAAAATCTTAAATTGATATAGAACCACAAATGGTCAAGACAGCCAATGCAATCCTCAACAAGAAGGTCAAAATTAGAGGCATCAGACTACCTGACTTCAAACTACACGACAAAGCTGTAGTAACCAAAACAGCATAATATTGACAATAAAAACAGACACATAGACCAACGAAACAGAATAGACAATCTAGAAGTAAGCTCACACATCTACAACTGATTTTGCCAAAAGTACCAAAAACACAAATTGGGAAAAAGACAGTTGCTTCAATAAATGATACAATGAAAATTGGATAGCCTCCTGCAGAAGAGTAAGGCTAGACCCCTAACTCTCACCATATACAAAAATAAAATCCGAATTGATTAAAGTCTTAAATGTATAACCTCACATTATGCAACTACTAGAAGAAAATGTAGAAGAAATGCTTATGACATTGGACTGGGCAAGGATTTTTAAAAAAATAGGAACTCAAAATCATAGACAATAACAGTAAAAATAGGTAAATGTGATTACATGAAACTGAAAAGTTTTTACACAACAAATGAAACAACAAGGTGAAGTGATAACCTACAGAATGGGAGAAAATATTTGGAAATTAAACATCTTACAAGGGTTAATATGCAGAATATATAAAGAACTTAACTCAATAAAAACACCCAAATAACCTGATTTAAAAATGGGCAAAATATCTTAATAGACATTTCTCAAAACAAGACATGCAAATGGCCAAAATGTACATGAAAAAATACTCAACATCACTATCCATCAGAGAAACGCAGATCGAAACCACAATGAGATACCACTTCACTCTGGTTGGAATGGCCATTATGAAAAAGATAAGAGAAAATAAGTGTTGGTGAGGATGTAGAGAAAAGGGATCATTTGTGCACTGTTGCAGGATTGTAAATTAGTACAGCCACTATGGAAAACAATATAGAGATTCCTCAAAAAATTAAAAATAGAACTACTGTATGACCCAGAAATCCCACTATTGGGTATATATTCAAAGAAAATGAAATTGGTATGTCAAAGAAATATCTGTACTTTAATGTTTATTGCAGCACTATTCATGATAGCCAAGTGTCCACAGTAGGTTAATACATAAAGCAAATGCGGTATATATAAACAATGGAATACAATTCAGCCATAAAAAAGAATGAAATCCTGCCATTTTTGACAACATGAATGGACCTAGAGGACATCATGCTAAGTGAAATAAACCAGAAAAAGCATATACTGTATGATCTTACTCATATGTGGAATCTAAAAAAAAAGAGATAGAATGACAGAGAGAGAGAGAGAGAGCAAGCTGGTATCATAGAAGCAGTGAGTAAAACAGTAGTTATCAGAAACTGAGGAGAAGAGGAGAGAGGGGAGCATTGAGAGAGGACCAAGTTCTGATGTTTTATTTCACAGTAGGGAGATAAAGGTTAACAGTAAAATATTGTATACTACAAAATAGAGGAGAGGATTTTGAATGTTCTCATCACAAAGAATGATAAATGCATGAGGTGATGGATATATTGAATACCCTGATTTCATCAGTGCACAACACATGTATGTATCAAAACATCAAATTGTACCCCAAAAATCTGTACAATGTGTCAATATTAACAAAAAGAAAAAAAGACCTTTCCTATCAATAATTAATTGAAATTTAAATGGATTAAACTCTTCAATCAAAAGAGAGATAGTCACTGAAACGACTAAAAATATAAAATCTAACTCTATGCTGTCCTACAAGAAACTCATTTTAAACTTAAGACAAGCATAGGCTGAAAGTGAAAAGATACCAAAGAATATCACATGCAATATGTAACCAACAGAGAATAGGAGATGGCCATTCTTAAAACCAACAAAATGCACTTTATGTCAAAAACAGTCACAAGAAACAATTAAGGGCACTATATAATGATAAAAGGGCAAATTCATAAGAAGATACAATAATTATAATTATATATTAATCTAATATAACAGTACTTAAATATATTAGGCACATATTGACAGAATTGACAAGGAAAATAGAGAACAGCACAGTAATCATATGAGATTTCAATGCACAACTTTTAATATTGGATAGAACATCCAGACAGAAGACGAAAAATGAAACAGAGAACTTGAACAACAGTTTGGACCAAATGGACCTAACAGACATATACAGAACACTCTATCCAAGAGCAGCAGAATACACATTATTCTAAATTGCTCACAGAAAATTCTCCAGAGCAGATCACATTTTGTGTCACAAAATAAGACTTAAAAAATCTAAGAAGACTGAAATTATACCAAATATCTTTTTTCGCCACAATGGAATGAAGCCAAAATCAACAGAATGAAAACTTCAAAATTCATCATTACATAGAAATTCAGAAACATTCTTCAAAAACTAATGGGCAATAAAACATATCAGATGGAAAGATAGACCATATCTTGACAAAAATGAAAATGAAAACATGCCAACACTTTTGAGATGCCAATATGCAGTACTATGAGGGATGTTTATAAAGATAAATGACTACATTAAAAAAGAAGAATTCCAAATAAACAATCTAACTTTACATATTAAGGAATCAGAAAATAATAAACTAAGCCCAAAGTCATCAAAAGGAAATAAATAAAAGATTAGAGCAGAAATAAATGAAAATAGAAAATATAAAAACAATAGATATATGAAGGAAACTGAGGGCTAGCTTATGGAAAACATCTGCAAAATTGACAAACTTTGAGCTAGACAAAGAGAAAGAGAAGACTCAAATACATAAAAGCAAAATGATACAGTGTATATGACAACTGATGCCACAGAAATAAGAGGTATTATAATACACTATTGTGAACAATTACATAACAACAAATTACATAACATAGAAGAAATGTATAAATTCCTAGAAACATACAACCTACCAAGACTAAGTCAAGTAAAAAATTTCAACATATTTGTAACTATTAAGGTGGTTACATCGGTAATCAAAAATATCTCAACAAAGAAAATACCATGACCAGTGGTTTCACTGGTAAATTATTCCAAATACTTGACGAAGAACTAATGCTAATTATCCTTTTTAATCTTTTTTTTTCATCTCAGCATATTATGGGGGTACAAATGTTTAGGTTACATATATTGCCCTTGCCCCACCCAAGTCAGAGCTTCAGGAGTGTCCATCCCCCAGACGGTGCACACCATACCCATTAGGTGTGTATATACCCATCCCCTCTTCTCCCCACCCATCTGCCAGACACCTGAGGAATGTTGCTACTACATGTGCACCTAAGTGTTGATTAGTTAATACCAATTTGATGGTGAGTACATGTGGTGCTTGTTTTTCGATTCTTGGGATATTTCACTTAGTAGAATGGGTTCCAGCTCTATCCAGGATAATACAAGAGGTGCTAGATCACCATTGATTTTTTTGTGGTTGAGTAGTACTCCATGCCATGGTATCTATATACCACATTTTATTAATCCACCCATGTATTGATGGGCACTTGGGTTGTTTCCACATCTTTGCAATTGTGAATTGTGCTTCTATAAACATTTGAGTTGCAGATGTTTTTATTATAGAATGTCTTTTTTTTTTCCTTTGGGTAGATGTCCAGTAATGGGATTGCCAGATCAAATGGTAGTTATACTTGTAGCTCTTTGAGGTATCTCTGTGTTATTTTCCACAGAAATTGTACTGGTTTGCAGTCCCAGCAGCAGTGTATGAGTATTCCTATCTCATCGCATCCACGCCAACATTTATTGTTTAGGGACTTTTTGATAAAGACCATTCTCACTAGAGATAAGTGATATCTCATTGTGGTTTTGATTTGCATTTTCCTGATGATTAGAGATGTTGAGCCACCATCAAATTGGTATTAACTGAGCGACATTTAATGTGCACCGTCTAGGGGACGGGCATGCTTGAAGCTCTGACTCAGGTGGAGCAAAGGCAATATATGTAACCTGAACGTTTGTACCCCCATAATATGCTGAAATAAAAAAAAAATAAAAAAGAAACAGGTTCTTGTCTAGCTCAGTGGTCATCTGGATAAGTCTGTGTTTACCTAAGTTTCTGTTAGCAATTTTGTAAAATTTTATCATGAAATTTATGTCAAAATTCACCTTTTAAGGTCTGAAAAAGTTATATCTTTTTATTGTTGTGCTCCAAACAGACATTTTTAAGGGTCAGTGGTGGTCCCCCAATTTTTCTTTTTAGAATTGAGCAAGTTCTTGCTTTCGTTTTTCACATTTTCTCCTACAGTATGATGGGAAAAGAGAAAAACATGAATAAGCATTTCTAAAAATGGTAAGTGTTCCACATGCCTACACATATTGATGGCTTTGTAAAAAAATGTACCTGTGAAAATCAATCGTTAGTTGGTATTTAACATACTCGGGTACCCACCTTTACTAGGTGTTATTCAGTTATTTAACACGCCATGTTCCTTACCTTCAATCCCAATCTGGGGGAACTATTAAAATCTGTGCAGCAGATTCAAACAATCCTTATAATAAAATAAGAAAAGAGAAGTCAACTTGAAAAATGTTAGAGAGATATCGAAAATAAAGCTATGCACTCTGATTTAGGATTTAATGGTAAATTTAGCATGAGTAGATAGTTTTTATGATTCATTTCACTGAGCTTGATTTGAATATTTGAGAACATGTTTCTCCTTCAGTGAAAATTATTTGTTCCTGAGAACACTCATAAAAAATAATTAGTATGATAGAGAAGCATATGTTTATTGGCATATGTTAAGAATTTAGTATGTTGGTAGATGTAAATAAATAGGGAAAATTATTATTTTGTTATAATTCTAAATATGAAGAAATTAGAATGAGTTCTATGGTTCATTAATTTTGTTAACTACATTTTCATATTAAGAACTATAAATAAAAGCAGACAATTAAAATGGGCTAAAATGAAGTTTTTATATGACATTGCACATCATCACAATAAAAATAATAGCTATTTCATTAAGATATACATAATGTTCAAATATTCAATCATTTATGAATATTTAACATAATATATTTGTATCATAAAAATTGATTCTCAACATAATACTGTTAAACATGTCCTAGAAAGTGAACTAAAACATAGCAAAAATGTATAAGACTGTGTGTGTATACACACATCTGTAATTTAGAGTTTATCTTTTGATTACTAGATAACTTTCATGGACTATTAATATTTTATCATTTCTTTTATTTTTATAAATAAACTATTTTTATATATATTTTTAGATAAAAGAAAAAATAATTATACAATAAACGTAAATAAAATTGAATTTGATTTAAATAACGCCAATGTAACACTAGCTAGATTTTTTTCACAGATGTCTTAGTGTTTATCTCCAGTAAGACATAAGTTGACATTAAATTTGATCAGTGAGGAAATTCCTGGGTCATACTTCTTCTGATTAATTTTTTCTGAGCATCTTGTAAAAAATAGTTGATTGAACATAGAGATAAATAATAGATATAATTATTTATATGTATTTGTAAATAGATATAGATGTAAATGTTTTTAAGAAATAGGGGAAATTAAATTTAAAAGATCTACTTCAATTTAAAAATACATTTTCACTAAAAATATAGTTTGATTTGCATTTTACAAAAAGTTCATTTTGTAAAATAGATAATGAGTAATTTCAAATTTTGACCTAACTTTTTAATCCGAATGATTTCATAGTCAAAAATCATGCCATAGAACTACAAGACAAACAGACAAGCAAAATCATTTAGCAAGCTAATTTTAATTACATGCTGCTGTAAGTTAGTGGGTTTAGGTTTATAAGTGACAAAAGCAGATTTTACTCTATAACTTTTTCTACAAAAGGCAAACTACAAGAAAAGCAGTAGCCACTATTCTAAATTTCATTTACAAATAAATAATGTAACAGTAAGCAAAGAACGAATGCTTTGCTGCCCAAAACGGCAAGATTTGGGTAGGGTTGTTGACGTTTGTTATACAAAATGGTGGATTTCCTTAATAGTGCAACCAGAAGGTGCAATAGTAGTAAATGTGGAAACAGAGCTAAAGGAAGAGAGAGAAAGAAAAAAGAAAATGAAAGGATATATGAACTTGCATTGTATTCTACTGGCCAGGTTACAAATGGACACTTTTATAAACAGTATGGTCTGGATAGAAGGAAGAAACTGAATAAATTCTGGAAGAGTGAAATTGATGGCTTTGTCATTCAAACAGGTTTAAGTTGCATGAATATTATTTAGCAACAAAAAGAATAATTATCTGGCAGTTCCATTCTCTAGAACAGAGCGGAAGAGACCATTTGAAACTTCCAGAAAAAGTTTGTATGCTTGATCCAAAATAATTAGCTGGAAAAATTCTACTACAGAAAGCAAGATGAAGGAAGTAGAAGAAATGAAGGTAATGCCTTGGGATAAGTAGGCTGAAGGATGGTATCAGAATAAATTTTTCTGTGTTTATATGTTGTGGCTCCTTCTCCAGTTCCTGGTTAAGTGACTATGCCTTCATTTGGATATCATTATGCTAAATGTACCTGGTGGAGTTTATAATGATCACTCCAGAGTACTGTTTACTTTTGCTGGTAAGTAGCTTACACAATATCAAGTAAATAATTTAAAAAAAATTATTCAAGGATAGAGATAGTTAAAACCTTGGAAACAGTTAAAATAAACTTGTGTTAAAACATTATTAATGGAGCCAGCCTCCATGGCTATTGCCTATAATTCTAGCACTCTGAGAGGCTGAGGCAGGAAGATTGTGTGACTTCAGGAGTTGGAGACCAGCCTTAGCAAGAGTAAAACCCCCATCTCTACAAAATTTAGAAGTTAGCCAGGCACAGTGACATGCACCTCTGGTCCCAGCTACTGAGGAGGCTGAGGCAGGAGGATCACTTGAACCCAGGAGTTTGAGGTTGCAGTGAACTATGATGATGCCACTGCTCTCTACCCAGGGGAACAGAGCGAGACTCTGTTTTCCACACAAAAAACAACAACCCCCTCAACATTATTAACGATCGTTAATATAAGAAAAATGTGAACAGAGTCTTACTTCATATATCATCTTAAAAATTCTCTGTTAATTGTGAGTTTACCCACCCTCCACTCCCATAATATCCTGAAATAAAAAGAAAATTCTCTGTTAAATCATACAAATATCATTTGGGAACCTGTGATATTGAAAAATTGATTTTTACATCAAGCATATCAGGACATGAATAAATAATATTAGTTGAAAAAAAAATCACTGAACTAGGCTAGACCTCCTGATTCTAAGTAAAAATTTGAGCAAGTTTCATAACTATAGTAGGTACTTTGAGATATTCAGAAGTCTTACGATCACATTAAGTAACCAATACAGAGTCAATTAGGCTGATCCTCAAACAGCAGAGACTTTTTTCTTCCTTCTTCCTGTAGGTTTACTCACCAAAAGTTAAGTACTTGTCCACTGAATTCTAATTTCAAAGGTTACAGACCAAATTTCTAAGTAGTCCTACTGAAGCTCATTTCTCTTGATTTAAAGAAAGGTACAGTACCATTCTCTTCTTGAATGAAGTAGTGCTCACTATGCAGCTTTTTCCATCAAGTTCTTTCAAAAATTCTTTCATAAATCCCTTATAACTTTACCTTTGTACAGTCAACAGAAGTAAGGAGTTTAAGACCATGATTGTTGAATTTCCTTTTGAGAGTTCCACAGATTGGTTTATCAAACACCTCAATTTGTATCTTGGTGCCTCTATAAGCACTTCTAATTACCATATTATTAGTGAGTTGATGTGCCGTCTTATTTGCTCCTTAATCTCTTTGCTTCATTTCCTGATTCTATCTGCTCCAAACCCTGCATCCCAGAAACTATGGTGAGAAAGCTGATACAAAAAGCAAAGAAAGAAAAAAGCCCATCAGATCCCTTCCCCACCTAAAGGCAACCCACCTGTATCAGGCTTGAAGAATTCAAGCAGGAAAAAATGTGAACTTGAAATGAAGTTGGCAGATTTGCCTATTACATAGAACCTGGAAAAATAATTGCAGAGAGGAGACTATATTTTGTTACTAAACTGACCATACAATTTTTATTTAATAAAAGTCATTAAAATTTTTTCCATTGTCACTCTCTTTGAAAAAGTCATAAGAGAAGAAATAGAAATACTAGCCTGACAGAAACTCATTACTCTTTAGAAATGTTTTAATATTCCTTACCAAAACATACTTATATTTAATAACTTCACTTTTATATTCCCAGTATACATTCTACTTTTATATGTGTAATGCATTGTCATTTTAAGGAGAAAAAGCAAAATGCAATGATGAATAAAATAAAAAAAATTAAAATTCTGTATAAATCCTACTACGAATTATCACTTAATATTTGATGACATATTATTTATCAAGCCATTTGTAGGAAATAAATGTACCTAGACTAAAAAGGTGATAAATTGCCTCCCTGCCTTAGTACTCTCTTCTTAATTTGCATTTAGGTTTTACTTTTATGCAGGGTATCAAATGCTGCACTGATTACTCATATGTGATCCCACTTAATGTACAAAAAAGAAAATAAGTTATCTATAATATCTATTTAAATAGTTCTGTATTTTGAACTAATCATTATTCTTCAGTGTCTTAGTGGAATATATTTTGATTTACTTCAGTACCTATGTAATTAGAAGCATGCTTGCTATCACCTAGCTCTCTGAATTGGCACAAATCTGACATACTTACTGAAAGACATTTATTTGAATGTGAATTCATTTATGAATATAAGAATGATGATAGTCTTACTTTCCAGTCATAAATTACATAAATTATGTTATATTCATCCTTAATAAACTTCCCTGAATCTTCTTTTTGTTTTTCTTTTCCTATCCAGTGCCCCTCTGAAGTGGTTTCAAGAGATGTTGTACATTCTTCTATTATGGGGTGGTTATTATACAATATTGAAAATATATGAAAGAGAGAGAGGTTTTGTTTTTCTTAATAGATAGCACCATCTTTGAAGCCTAAACACCTGTTAGTTTATTAAATATAATAATAATTGTTTAGAGAATATTTGTTTACTGAATTAATCAATTAATTAGGGTTTAACCACTGGGAATATAAAGATAAAAAAACTCAAGGTTTTTTGAAAGTTTATGCACTATAGATTCATCTTGGTTGTTTTATTTGGACTTTTTAGTTAAAATTCTTTATATGAATGGATTACATATAAAAGAAATATGAACCATGTTTTAAATTATGTTTTCTGGGACATGAAAAACAGTTAATAATTTATTATTTAAGAAATACAACTTCCTTTGCAATGTATTTTTATTAAACTTCAGGAAAGCTTTTATCTAATAATTTTATTGACACTTCCCATGGTACAAATGTGGAGATACACAGTGAGAGCATCCATCTCAACTTGAAAGAAAAAAAAAAAATGATTGCCAGGTCTAGAACAGAGACTTAACCACTTGAAGAAAAAGGAGTGTGCAACCTTCTGACATTGTTTATGTGTAACAGAGGAAAGGGGGAAAATGGACAAGATGTTTTACTGAAGAAGAGTATTTAAATTTAACTTGCGCATAACTTGTGCCAATATAGTATTTAGTGAACAAAAGTGATAAAAATAACATTGAAATCCCAGAAGACTGAAATTTGTGTCTCCAAATCCACTTGATTATATAGACTTAGCATAATGATTAAAATGAGTTCATTAAAGATTGACAGTGGTAGGCTTTTAATATGTCACTATAAAGCTTTAAACATTAATTTCAAAGCAATTCTAGTTATAACTTCAATTAATTTTAATCACATTTTCATTCATTTTACTAAGAATTTTGCTTTTGGTAGGTTGAATTCTTATTTTACCTTAGATTTTGAAAAATGGAGATTATCTAGAAATATTAAGAGTATTTTATTCTTTGTACAGTTATGAAGAAGAAGTTTACCCAATACTTTATGTACCCAATACAATATGACCAGCTCTACAAATAGTAATTGTTACTTTCTCAAAAACTGTTCATTTATTTTAATGAACTATGTTTCTGTGGTGACTAAGTTATGTTTGATCTTATAAAATTACATAGATTAGGTAATAATTACATAAACCATGCATTAAGTTAAAAGTGAGAGATCAGAAATATATTATATGACAAGAAATCACAATGTATTGATATCTAATATTAATTAAAATTTTCTTTAGTTAATATTGATCGTATTTCAGAGAGCATATATATTTGCCAATTTTATACAAAGTACTATGAATTATCACTGTACTATATCATAGATTACACAAGACATAGAATTTAAGGTGGTGTTAGTGTGTATTGATAATTATTAAATAGCAAGCTGTAGGTATTTTGTTGTTGCTTTTGCTTTTGCATGATAATAAGCCTTAGTTTAGAATTAGGAAACTACTGTCTGACTTCTTCTGTATGTTCCTGCAACATACTTTTAGTGACCCTATTATCTGCACTTTGGCTTGTTTAATAAATTATTTTATATGCTGTTGATAGTCAATCCATTTCATTCTGATGGCCTCCTATTGCTGCCTCATTAAAATATAGAGTTTCAGATCCATTATATTCCAATGGTCAGTCATTGATTTCCTCCTGTTATTAAAACCACTCAGCTTCAACAGGAAGCCTAATCAGGATGAATCATCTCATCCTCTAAAAAATAGGGTGGAATATTCCTAAATCTATTTTTGTACTTTGAAAACAAACTGCACCTTTTAATAGATATAAAATAAAATTGTTTTTCTCTTTGAAAAATATATATTTCTTGGTTATGAATACAGTTTGTCACAATAATGGCTCAGATATATCTTTTGTGACATTGATATTTCCATGGTCAGTGAAAAGACACATTGCAGCATTTACTACCATGTGAAGAAGATATTCTAGTTCTTATTTTTGCACAATATTTCTTATATGATTTATATAGTCAAACCAATACTTTCTTTTCTTAATTCAAAATCTACACTTACACTAACACAAAAGATAAATGTCTGTAAATATATACGTACATATACACACACATAAACATATATGAATTGTGTTACTTTAAAGAGTAATGTGTTACTCTAAAGAATAATTTCTTACTCATTATACAAAGTTTATTCATTAATGAGTACCATCAGGGTTCCTAAACTCTATTTTATAAAAGACCACTTGTAATTTTTTTAAACTAATTTTGGAAACTATTGCTAGGGGGGTATGTGCTTACTCAACCTCAATATGTAAATACATATTATTTTAAAATGAGAGTTTGGTAATAATGTTTTGGTTATTAACAATGAAAACAGATAGCTGCTTTACATATCACTGGTATTGTGATCTTTGCTATTCTTTAATAAATTTTTCTCTATAGCATAAGAAGGTAAAAATATTTCTATGTTTGAAGAGAACTAAATTCCAAGACCATATATTTTATAGTTTTAAATGCACAGTGAGTTTTACCTCATATTTATTATCATCAATTCAGGTTGTACATAATCAAATATAAATTAAAATATATTAAACTATGATAAAATAACAATAATAAACTTATCAGCATTGAGGTAGATTTTTCTCCTCATTCTTTCCCCTGCAACTATTGTAAGCTAATAGTTTTTTCTTCAATTTTTTTCTTCAAATTGATTTTTCCTTCAAATTGTTGTTCATTTTTTTTTTAATAACCCTGAATCTTATTAGGTTGGGCTGGTACAGGTTTCTGTGACTCAGGCCATCTTGGGACAAGGTGTCTTTATACAGATTTTTAATGTTGTACATGTATAGCTCATCCTTAAAACCCATTTCTCTGTTTAATATCTTAATTTGAGTCAATGCCAGGAGTGAATTCTTATCAATCTGTGATCACGATATTCCATAAAAAATTAGTAATGGGGCCTGACATAAGAAATATCAATGTAGGAATATTTTGAAAATACAAATTACATGAAATATCTACTTTACAATGGAAAATAAAATCAGGAAAATATTTGAAGTCTTAATGTCCCTGAAGAACTCAAGCTAGAGCAGATCTAACACAATGCACTCCACAGTACTTGCTGCATCTTGGTAATAAGACAGCCCTATATAAGAAAAAAGTGTGTGGTTTGTTTTTATTTTAACTCAAGGAAAATATATCACAAATTCATCTTTGAGTCTTCAAAGTCTGTGCTCTTCTCTTCCATCCCCAGCCTCGAAATATGAATATCCAAACTGCTCAGGCCAGTTGATAGTTCATCAATCCTCTCTCCTACAAAATAAATGGAGCACAGTAATTACTTGCTTCTTTGATACCTGAGATAGTACGGAGGTCTGAGCTCCCATACTACACTGATAACTTTAGGGATGAGGACACTACCAGAGGTTCTTGAAAAAAAAAAAATCTTACAGAAATATGAACAATACCTCCTTTATACTAAATTTTGTGAATTTGAATTTTTCATCTCGAATGTGATTCTCTGGATTTATCACTCTCTCAGAACTTCAATCTGGCTGTTTGCCCTATGTCTTCTGTTCTCAGATGGGTCCAAGAAAAGTCATTGCTTTTCAGTTTGTTCAACTTTTTTTTCTTGTTCTATTTCCCTACATTTTGCTATAATACATTTTAAACAATTGAAATCAGATTTTTATGCCACATATCAGTGGTTCATAGCATTTGAAGTATGAATACATTTCAAATAATAAAAATATTTGCATATGCCTCAGAATTACACTTTTCATAACCAAGAACTAAGGCTATACACAACAGAAGTATTTTATGAGTTCAGTAATGCTTGTAGATAATTTTGTATTTTATTACCCCACAAGTGCATACATTAAAAGCAACATCATATAAACAAGTTCATATTATTTTTCCCTGAAGTTTACAGGCAAAGCTTTCAATTTCTACATAATACACAGTCAGGGACAAGTACTATAATTGTTGACAATGTCAGTTTTTCTTTCAGTTACACATAAAACAAACATTTTACTATATTTTTCATAAATTAGTAAACCTGCTTAAACTTCGTTATGAATGTTTAGTGCCATATTTCACTCATAAGACTTTGGGCATCTCACTAGTCACTAAAAACCATAATTTAAAAAATGGTGATTAAGTGTCTATTAAATACTATATGGCAAACATTATTATAAGTTTTGAAAATACAGCAGTAAATTGACACTCAGAAATTCCTGCACTCAGAGCTTACATTCTAATCAGATAGACAGAAATATTAATTTAGAGAGTAATAAACACCAACAAAGAATATAAACTGAGAAATAGGATTGGGAAATGTTATCAAAAGAATAAAACTTACACACAGGATGGCTATGAAAGACCTTATTAGAAGTTAACCTTTGAATAAAGACCTAAAGGAAGCTGAGACATAAGTCGCGCAGCTCCTAAGCACGGGGGAAGGAGACCAAAGTTCATTTAGGCAAAATGTTCCTGGAATGTCCAAAGAATTGACCCCACAAAACTGTGGTTAGACGGAGAAAAGGAGAGGAGGTGAACAGGATAAGAGATCTGAGTGGAAAGAGAAAGGCAGAATGGCTTGAGCAGCACCACTCTGTGTGTGGATCACAAATACACATAAGAAGTTAAGAATAAATATTGAAAAATTTCATATTTATTTGTTCAAGTAACAGAATAACTTTGTTCATTAAAATTATTGGGACTCATATGTCCTGTTTTCATTCATTTTATTCTAAATCATTTTTACTTATTTTACAAAATTTTTAGGCCATAATGGGCTGGAAATAAAAATAAGTAAATAAAGTCCTTCACCACTAATAGTTTGAGAAGCTCTAATCTCAGGAATTTCAGACATAGTGACAACATTAACTTCTACTAGAACTGAGATGGCGAGAAATTGTTTTTCTCCCTTTCTCTCCCTTCCTTCCTTCCTTCCTTCCTTCCTTCCTTCCTTCCTTCCTTCCTTCCTTCCTTCCTTCCTTCCTTCCTTCCTTCCTTCCTTTCTTTCTTTCTTTCTTTTGAAGGAAAGTGACCATACCCATATTTTTAACAGAACTGCTATGGGTGCTCTGCTTGGGAAAGACTAGTAAATTGACTAGTAAATTGAATGAGAAAGTGAAGAAAACAGATCAAATAGTGGTTATGAGAGGTTGTAAAACTGTAGATATCTTAACTGTACAGCCAACAAGACTTTCTGGCAGATTGAAAAAAGTGTGTGAGAGAAAGAGAAGACTCAATAACAAACGCAGGTTTGGGGCTTAGGAGGAGGTGGAATAGAGTTGCCATTAATCAAGATGAGGTAGAGCACAGGATGAAAGTGAAGAAGAACATCGGGTGTTCATTTTTGCTATGTTGAATTTGAGATGCCTGTTAGATATATGAGGAGAGATATCTGAGTAAGGAATCGTGTTAAGAGTCTGGAGTTCAAGAGAGTTTGGGCTTGAATAATAAATCTTAGAGTCATTAGCATATAAATAGCAATTAAATCTATAAGATCGGTTGAGTCCACTTAGAGAGTGAATGAAGACCAAAAGACAAGAGATTGAATAAATGAGTGCTGTGGCGTGCCAATGTTTACAGTTTGGAAGAGTGGAGGTTGAAGCGGAGTGGCCACAGAGATAGAAGTAAAACCAGATGGACATAGTGCCACACGAAGGAAGAATTTGAAGGAGAAGAGAGACTAAGGACTTTAACTTCCATAAGTAAGGAAATGAGCACTTAGTGGGATAAGCACAATGAAATGGTAGTATGAATAAAGCAAGCGAATTTTTTCCTGGCATGGAGGGATTGTTGGAGTTGGGGTCAAAAAAGGGAGAGTATCTGAAATATTTAATATTATACTCAGGGTTAGGGTGCTTGAAGCTGAAGTTAGGAAGGATTTGTAGTTAAGGTTTAGGATAAAATCAAGGGTCTGGTGATGGATTAAGGAGGCTAATGTGCAAAGAGGACAAGATCATTGGAGGACAGGTGGTTATGAAACTGAGATGATAAGGATTAAGAAGTATTATCTACATTAACCCTGAGTTTACCAATTCCTATGACAGAAGTGATTCTGGAAAGAAATATAAACTGTCCTGTCGTGCTGTGGTTTCAAATATGGGACCCAAGACTAGCTGTACATAAAACACTCCTAAATATATGTATTCTTTTACTTTTTTCCTAGAAGTTCAGAGTGTTGTGGTAGTAATTTTAAGGTAGGACTTTGAAATTTACAGTTAAAAACATGACTGGGAATCATGCTAATGCACTGACAAATAAGGAACCTCTGCCTCAAATGTTATATTTTCATTTTTTCTTCAAATCTCTAGAAAAATTCCCATTTTCAACTCAATTGATCACTGCTATATCCCAGCAAGATTTTAAAATGTTAATTTCAGTTTAATAGGTTACCTTAGTATAAGGTCAGTTTATATTAATAATTGGGATAATGAGTAAGTAACATTATACCTTCATTTGAGTGATTAAACAAATGTGATACATTGAACCAATGCTTATAAATCTTTTTTATAATATATTTTCTTTCTCTTGAAACAATTATTTTCTATTTTCATATCTTACATAACATTTAAAAGATATTTTTGCATGTGTTAAACCATACATGCATCCCTGGGATGTATCTCACTGGACTATGGTGAATGATCTTTTTACAAATTTTGTGTTCTTCAAACCTATTAACTTTATTTTAATTTTTATAATTATAATTTTTTTAACATTTCTATTAGCTGTACTTTTTTTCCCCAATTTAAATTGAATAAAAATTAGACAGCAGCATAGCAATTCACTTTTTTTTATCTGTTCCCTTTTTCTTTTTACATCATTTATTTAAAATATTACAGTATGTCAGGCACCACTCAAGGCAGTAAGAAGAATTTTTAAACATAACGTTTGAACTTGGGTGCTTTACCTCATGAATCTATAATTGGATAAGAGGTATGGAAACAAACAATTGCAGTGATGCAATGTGTTTTCCAGCCAAGGCTTGAACAGGGCATTGTAGAAGTTAGTTATTAGTTTAAGAGCAAAAATAACTTCTGAATCTATAATGTAAAAACAGAAATTGATACCATTAAGCTGTGCACAGTAATTAATGAAATTTTTACTTATGTAGCATTTACTGCAAAAATAAGAAATGATGTTTAAATATTTCTAAGGAGCTAATCTTCCTATGGAAACTAATACCATGATTAGAGTATCTAAAGCAACAATTAATCTACAGTGACACTAATACAGCACTACTGTGAGCCTGTAATATGAGAAGAAAAAATCAAATTTAAGGAAAATGTACTTACTGTCAATCAATAATCTGACTAACACAAATAAAACTTCTTTAGATGACAGCAATTCAATGAAATGAAATGCAAAACAATTGAATACAACTTTCTAACTGTAATACATTTTCCCAGTCCATGGATTTATGTGTACATTTGTATATGAGGACTCTTTTAGGCTGGGACGCCTAAAATCCAGCTGCTGACAGATTCGGTATCTCTTGTGGTCCTGTTTCATCATAGAGGACATCTGACTGTCTGCTCACGCAGTGGAAGTGGAGAACTCTGTTCTCTTCAGCTCCTTATAAGGCATTAATCCCACACACAAGGTCTCCACTTTCACGATGTAATCACCTTCCTAAGTCCCCATCTCCTAATATCATCATTTTAGGTATAAAGTTTTAACATATGAATTGAGGGGAAATTAAATTCAGTCCATAGTAATAATATTCCTAAGTAACTTCTACTTCTCTTTGTCATTGACTTTACTGACCACTAGTTTATAACCACACATTCAACAAAGATAATTTTTCCTATAACTGCAAATATAATGGCAATTCTAACGCCCACATGAAAAACAAATCAAAAGCCCAACTCATATTTTGTCAACTCAATTTAAAATTCATTTATTTGCAGTCTGCAATAGTCATGTCTTCTGACATTTATTTCTCATAATCCAAATGTGTTCCACATAATCAACATTAAAGACTAGGGTCTCTTATTTTAATCCCCTACTTTTTCAATTTTATAATATTCCTACTTCCAGTAATCTATGCTCTTGGATCTCATTATGTTCTCAACTTCCTTTTATTTTACATTTTAACCTGATTGATCAAAGTTTATCTTGGATTCACTATCTTTAATAAAAATCCTGAATTCATGATGTTTTGCTATATTAGACAAGGATTCCAAGGGTTCTCATTTGAAATATTAGATATTAACAACATATGATTTAAACCAATAATTTATTGCATTATCTATAGATAGGTCACAAAATCAGCACTGAAGATGGAGAATTAGGTTTCATGCAGCCATGACCACAGACATTATTCCACTAACGTGCTCCACTGAAGACTCCTTTGGCAGCACTGGTGACTACCAGCTGAACTGACTTGAAGTATAAACAAAGCTTTTATTGTACACTAGATATTATTAATGATGTCTTTGCCATTATGGACTATAATTAGATGTTTTTCAATACTACTACCTTCACAAAAGTTTTTCTATTGTTTCTTAGTAATTTTTTATTTACTAAAATCAAAATCAAAATTCAGAAAAAGTACATTTTATTGGGTTGGAGTACATGACATTCATGTAAAATAAACAGTGGAGTCTGGAAGATTCAGAAATAACTGTTTTCAACTTGCATATCGGAAGCTGGTTTTCAGTTCTAATCAAAATGCATAAATTTATCAACCGGTAGAATCAGTCTCAAAAAGTCAAGTATCAGTTTTAAATTCCAATTCAAAATAATCTACATTTTCAGGTGAAAGCATTCTGCCTATGGGCTTAAATGTTCTAAACCTTTCCACAAAGACATCAAATATAGGGACAGAGAGCACTTTTTTGCAAGTTGAAAATTTTGATGAAATAATAACAATCTTTTCCTTGTCTTCACTTCGATTTTCAGCAGTGAATTTAGTCTACATATTTTAACCCAAGAGTTTAAGTATCTTTGATAACAAAGTCTCTAACCTTATTCCTTCCAAGTACTTGAATATGCCAAGGGAAAAAAAAATCCTTTACCATCGCAATTACTTAACAAAGCAAATGTTTCCCTTTTATTCCTGCTGCAGGTACAAAGCATGCTAAGGTAGGGAGACAAGCAGCGGCTCTGATACAAAAATCACTTAGAACTCACACACTGATGGAGGCTTTACCACCTGCAAGCTGTAGCATTTGGAACATAAGTCATGCTCAGTTGCTATTGCAGAAGGAAAAGCTGAAGGGCAGTGCTCTCATCCCTTACTTTGTTTCGTAGCCTTTGGTCAGATGTCATGACATCATAACATTTTAATTCTATGAAGGAGTGAGAAAATGTAGGACAATGGATAGAATGTTTAGAAAGCAACAAATTATTACTATATTAATTCTCCTAGACAAGGAAAAATTAATCTCAAATTTTAGCTGTTGACATTCCCTATCTCTATGGTTCTTCAGGGAAAAACACACTCAAGGGTGACTGCCTAGCCATTCACTTTCTGTTGGTGCCAGCATATCTTGTAGAGCTACCTCTTACTACGGGTTAACTTCTTTTCTGGAAAAAAAAAATGGTCATAAGAAACTTCATTAGGAAAGTGAAAATACTGAAAAATGGGCATACAGTGAATGTGAAACACCTGCTCATATGCTATCATGACTCTTCTAGAGGGGTTACCTTGACATGGCAAAGAACATTGGGACCCCTAGACACTACTTTAACCTGGATATTTCTGAGTTATGTTGGGAAAAAAGCTTCCATCCTCTGCCATATATGAATCTTATAAAACAATCTAAATATCTGCTTTGTCAGCTCTAGATCTAAATAACCCGTGGGCCCTTGTGATTCTGCCATGTTCACCAAAATCTGGGGAAAATTTTTTGATTTTTAGTATATCCTCTGAGCACTCTCATTATATGAAAAACAAACAAAAGAAAGAAAGAAAGAGAGAAAGAGAAAAAGAAAAAAGATGAAATAAAGAAAGAGAAAAGGAAAAAAAACCCAAAACACTCTTTGGGATATTAATTATTAAATTATTTTTCAATGCCTTAGTGAATGGAGTATTTCCAGGACATCCTTAGGTATAATTAAGGAATAGGCATTTTGTTCCTGTATGATATATCCATGACAACATAATTATTACCTAATCCATTGAATTCCTACCTCAGTATTATTTCAAGAAATCTCTGGCATCATAGAGAGCAGTTACTAATAAGAACAATGGACTTGCAGCCTAGGTGTAAGTCTTGTTCTGCCACTTACTGTGTTAATTTCCCAGCCCTCATTTTATTCACTTATGAAATAAAGGATAATAATCCTATTTACCTAATACAATTATGATAAAAAATAAATTATCCATGTACAGTCATCCCATAATGATGTTTCCATCAATGATAAACCCCATAAATGATGGAGGTCCCATAAGAGTATAATGGAGCTGAAATATTTCTATTGCTTAGTGATTTCTTATCTTCATAGCACAATGTATTACTCATGTGTTTGTGATGGTGGTGTAAACAAACCTAGTACACTGCCAGTCATATATGTATAGCATATACAATTATGTACAGTATATAATACTTGTTAATGATAATAAATGGCTGTGTTACTGGCCTATGCATTTACTATACTATAGTTTTTATCATCATTTTAAACTGTATTTCTTTTATTATACTTATATTTTTTAAAAATTAACTGTAAAACAGCCTTAAGCAGGTCCTTCAGGAGGTATTCCAGAAGAAGCACTGATATTATAGGAGATGACAGATCCATGCATGTATTGCCCCTGAAGACCTTTCAGTTGAACAAAATGTGGAGGTAGAAAATAATTTTATTGATGCTCTTGACTCTGTGTAGGTCTAGGCTAATGTATGTATTTTTGTCTTCATTTTTAACAGAAACAGTTAAAAAGCAATAAAAAATTAAAAGTTTTAAAAATAGAGAAAAGTTTATAGTATAATAATATAAAAAGTAAAATATTTCTGTACAGCTATACATTGTGTTGATATTTTAATCTAAATGTTACTACAAAGAGTCAAAAAGGTTTAAAAAATTTAAATATTTACGATGTAAAAACATTACAATAAGCTATTTTTAAATAACTATAGTGTAGTCTAAGTATACAGTGTTTATAAGCCTGGAGTAGTATAGAATAATGTCCTAGGCCTTCATATTCACTGACCACTCACTGACTCACCCAGAGCAAATTCCAGCCCTGCAAGCTCCATTCATGGTCAGTGCCCTGTTGGTCAAAAAATGGTCAGGTATACCATTTTTTAAATCTTTTATTATATAACTTATTTTAACTGTACCTTTTCTATGTTTAGATACATTTAGATACACAAACACTTACCCTTTTGTTACAATTGCCTAGAGTATTCTGTACAGTAACATGCTATACAGGTGTGTAGCCTAGGAGCAATGGGCTATACGTTATAGCCTAGGAATGTAGTAGGCTGTACCGTCCAGGTTTGTGTGAGTATACTCTGTGATGTTTGCACAATGAGATCACCTAATTATGCATTTCTCAGAATGTACCCCCATCTTTAAGCAATGCATGACTGTACAACACTATAAACAGACCTTTGGATATACAAAGAAATCAATAATATTAAATCATAAAGATTATCTCAAATTTATCATAATTTACTATTATGATAGCTGAACAAAAAACGTGGAGAACTTCAAATAGCCTAAGGTGTTGTAGTATCCTCTCAAAACAGAACATACCCTTCCACTCCAATCCACTTAGAATTTGGTTTGTACATTGAGATGGAAGGTGACATACAACGACTAAGAAGCTAAAAGGAGTCTATAGGCCTTATTTTCTGAGGCTTTATGAAATGAGCAAAGCACACACCCAGAGAGGTCTAAAACCGGCTTGAGCGAGAAGGGAGTGTGGTAACTGGTTTTGGGTTTTATGGTTACCGGGGATGAAGTTGTGATAAATGTTTCCTCACATGGGTAGGATTTGCATGGTTTGAACTTTCTGCCGTTGCCAAAGAGGGAAAACCAGGGCATTCTTATCAGTTTTCATAAATAGGGGCAAAATGAATTTGGGAAAGGTACGTTTGACACCTGTAAGCAGTTAAACAACAAAAACAAAGTCAGGCTCTTTATGAGATTAGTACAATGAGTTCAGGACTTTGTATGAGTACACCAGCATCAATAGATTTAGACTGATACCAATGTTCTCCACAGCTTGTTCTGATATATATATATATAATCATAATAAATGCTGTGTACAATTTATTAAGTACCTATTTTGTCTCAGACACTCTTAAAGAAATTCAACAGAGCTGTGCATATGACAGATATGAAAACTAAGTTTCAGCAAAATAAAGCTATTTTTTTCTGAGATTAAAAATATCTAAAATTAGTCAATGACAGTGCAAGTGTATGTCATGAGGTGATCTAATTTCAAAATCTATAAACTTGTTCTGACATACTGCTTTTTTGGTTAATATGCTGCATACCACAAAATTATGAAATTATAATACAGAAAAAATAATATTTTATCTAAGATAATTAAAAATTGAGATTAATAAAGAAAATCAAAAGGGAACACTTTGATTTGAATAAAAATAATAATTACGAACTGAGTAACAGTAATAACAGTGATCATTTGGCTTAACATATCATGGAACTGACATTAAAACCTTTATTGTTGAGTTAGAAATAGCCTTGTTTCCCCTAGAGAGAAACTGTTGCATAAAAAGTGCAAACCTTCAACAGCACATCGATTTCTTATAGAGGATTATTTCTCAAATATTTAATATATGTATCAGATACTTATTTAAGATTGTTACATTTTTCAGTAACAGAAGGATTATTTTTGTCAAGATTCAGCTTTCTGTACTCTATGTAAAAAATAATCTACAGTAATATATACCAAATAAAAAACCATCCAAATGCAATATTAAAATTAAATATTAAATATTCTTTATTAAATAAAATTAATTATTCTTTATTGCATGAAAAAATAACATCTCCTAAATTGTAAAAAACCTCTTCTAAAATTGGTTAAAATATTAGAGTGACAATTACATGCAACTGATAATAATGAAACTGTGTGAAAGGGGTCTCTGAATTTGTGAATTGCCCAGCAGAATCTATCACTTTTGATAGGATCTTAGGAACCATTTTTAAAGTGATTTCACACTATGATGCGCTGTTTCTTAGAAAGTTTATAAATTGCCTTATAAGATGATATAATAAAGAAAAGAACATAAACAGCTAAGTCATTTATAAAGACTGAGAAGGTGTGTTATTCACTGCTTAACAACACAAATGATTATTTTTTAGAAATGACAAAATTAAAAATAACTCCAGCTTCAGGCTCAATTGGTGACATAAATTCAAAACAATATACTTTCTATTTGCTTTATCACAAATGTTGGTTGCAGTATTTTGTATTAAAATATTTCAAGTAAAATTCTACAATGATTTATCCCTCTTTTTATATAGGTCATTATTTGATCTAAGTTTTCTTGCCTAAAAAATTTATTTAACGAGAGTTGATTTAACCTTACCAATATGTTACTTCCATTTTCCAGTCTGCTTCAAATTATATTTAACATTGCAAGCAAAGGAGAACAGACTAGTTCACAGGTAATATTTCTTTTTATTTGTATTATACTAATAAACTATACATGTGCATTTAACTAGCTGTTATAAACTCTCCAAAAATACTATTTTATATAGAATGTGAAAATACTTACTATGATCATGCTGTCTAGGGGGTACAGCATGTATGTACAATGAAAGATGGCTATATTTATTCTACTAGAATTGGATTCCTGATTTTTTTTGAAAACTTATGAAACAAAGGTCTATACACATTTTATCATTTGCACATTATAAGGCTTTATATATCTGATAAACTCAATTATAATTAGGGTGAATATTAGGTGAATAAGGACTATAAAATATTAATAAAATGTATGTTGCATTCTATACCCTGAAGTAATTTATTTGCTGGTTTAATATTATAAAGTAATCTGAAGGCAAATTTTTAACGCTAAGAAGTTTGTGCTAAGAAGAAAAAGAAATACTTTATTTAAAAGAGTGGTTTGACATTAAAACCTTTAAGTAGATTAGAATGGGTATTTACAAGAGCTATGATAATATTTGTTGATTTATTCAATGGAATTTTTAAGCTTTTACTCAAAAGATTTTCTCATAGCAGATTTGATATAAGTAGTCTTTAGATTCAGAGATTAATTTTAAATATTTCCAGAGATTAAGAATAAAATAATTGCTTCAGTTACTTCTTAAATGGAAGAGAAAGAACATTGACCTAGGCTGGGCACGGTGGCTCACGCCTGTGATCCTTAGCACTCTGAGAGGCTGAGGTGGGAGGATCACTTGAAGTCAAGAGTTATAGACCAGCCTAAGCAACAGTGAGAGACCCCGTCTGTACTAAAAATAGAACAATTATCCTGGTGTGGTGGTGCACACTTGTAGTACCAGCTACTAGGGAGGCTGAGGCAGAAGGAGCCCTTGAGCCCAGAAGTTAGAGGTTGCTGTGAGCTAGGCTGAGCCACACACATCACTCTAGCCTCAAAAAAAAAAAAAAAAAAGGAACACTGACATTGACCTAAACTTCATGAGATTAATTATATTATTAATCACAAAATGCCTGGCTACATTATCCGAAGTGAGGTGTCATAAGATTGGAAGAATGGGCTCCACATGTACTCGCCATCAGATTGGCACTTACTGATCAACACTATGGTGCTCACAGGATAGTAATATTGTCCAGGGATTGGGGAGTTAGGGGGATAAACTCACAACTGATGGATGCGGTGAGCACTGTAGAGGGGAAGGGCATGCCTCTAATCCTCGCTTGGGCGAGGCAAAGACATAAAATGTAACCAAAATGCTTGTACCCTCATAATATCCTGAAATAAAATAAATAAATAAATAAGGAACTAGAATAATACGTAGAAGGTCAGTGAGGCATGAAATCATAACTCAAGAAAATAAAATGTTATGTCTAAAAAAATAATCCTGGCTAAATTTGGCTTATAAAACATTTATTTCCATCTTGATTTAGTTCAACATTTTTGTTTTATAGTTGTAAATGGTAAGTGGAAGGTAGAAAAAAAGGTAGAAAAGGTGATGAGGAAATACTAAATCTAGTTCTTCCTCTATACTAACGGCATTTGACAGAGGCATGTTACTTGAAATTTCAAGACCTCATGTCCCTACTCTGTTAATTTAATTGAAGCAAATAACATCTGAGTTTATTTGTGGTTTAAAATCTGTAATTTAATTTCTAAACTATGAAATTTATAGTAACTCTTAAAACTTATATGTAGAAACAGTTTTATTTGACATTTAATCATTATATTTATTTTTTAAAAATTAAACTTTCCCGAAAAAAATGAGATCTAATGAAAGCCTTTGTTTCAAAATGGCAGCCTTAGTCCAACAATATATTTTGCTTGTTCTTTAGGATAGTGTATACAAGAAAAAGTTTAACATGAGGTCAAGTTTATACAGCTTCCCTCCTTCATTTAGTCACTAATTATTACATCCAGGTAATATCGACTGCTTATTGTTTGCTACTCACTGGGCTTGACTCTGAAGATAAAAAAGGAAAAAGTGGGAAAATAAATTAAAGATAAAAATACGATCATGATATCATTCTTGATAATTGTAGTCAGTTAGGGTTAAAGAACTTCACCTAATAGAAGAGCCAAACTTCTTTTAGATATAGTTTAAAATAATTTCAGAAAAATGTCCACATGCTAATTCTTAGTATCTTTGAATATGTTATATTATATGACAAAAGTGAATTAAAGTTGCAGATGGAATTAAGATTATAATAAGGTGACATTAAAATAGCTAGATAACACTGGATTATCTGGGTGGGCCCAATGTAATCACGAGAGTTTTTAAAAGTGGATTTAGAAGGCATAGTAAACATCAGCAATTCAGTGTGAGAAAGACTTGGCCAACCATTGCTGACTTTGAAAATGGGATGGAGCCATGAAACAGGAAAAGCGGATGTACTCTAGAACTGTAAAAGGCAAGGAATGAATGGATTCTCTCCTAGAATCTTCAAAGGAACAAAATTCTGCTTGAGTTTAGCATACTAAGATCATTTCAGATTTCTGACCTACGAAAGTATACAAACCTTTTTATTTTTTTGTCAGTGATTTTTATTTTTTTGTTATAACAACCACAGAAAGCTGATACATATTTTGGTAAGAGATGAGAAGTGCTGCTGTAGCAGATATCTACTAATAAAAATGTACAAGCAGTTTTGGAATGGGTAATGGACACATTCTGGACAAATTTGAAGGAGCATGAGGGAAAAGCCGTGGCTGTTCTTCAACAGACTGTAGAGATATGGATGCCAATGATTTTGCTAGTAAGAATATAAAGTGAGAACATAGTAGACAAAACACGCATTTCCTTAGAAAATACTTCAACATCATGAACAAATTATTTATGATATATGAACATTAAAGGTGCTGCTGGTGATGAATTAGAAAGAATTAAGGAGCATACTATTAGATATTAGAGGAAAAGTTATCTTTTTATATATGTGTCATTATATAGTGACACAAAGCTTAGCAGAGTTGTGTCCCACAGTTATGAAAGCATTTATGAATAAGGAATTGGGCATATAGCCAAGGAGATTGCTATGCAAAGTGTTGAGGGTAAGTTCTGATTTTTTCTTTCTGCTCGAAGTAAAATTCTAGAGAAAAGAGATAAATTAAGTAAAAAACTATTAAAGAGAAAATAGAATTTGATGATTTGGGAAATTGTCACCTTCCCTAGATTGCAAAAGATGCCAAAATTAAATGATTCACTATCAGTCCAGTATGTTCTATAAAAAATCTATACATGTGTCTGGAAATAGTTTTGTTAATACCTCAGAAAAAACAAAAGATGAGAGTATTTATTCACAGAAAGAGGTCTTTGAAAAGATTAAGCATGTGACTTACAGATCCTCTCAATTTTGTCAGAGGAAGCCAAAATGTAGATGGAATTATTTACAAAAGATATTTGGAAAAGGCTCATGTCTAATGGAGAGAATTCTGGTGACAATAGGGGAGATCTACAAAGCTTTTGAGACTTTTGTACCAGCAAATCACTGCCAATTTTATTGAAAAAGACCGAGATAGGACACAGTGAAAGCAGGCTTTCAGACACCCATAATTCTATAATCTACAATTACTCTGTTGTAAACACATACTACCTTTCATGGAAAAGAAAGTGTAATTTAGAGCCTGGGGCCTTGAACAAAAAGGCAAGAGCCAC
>CAUYRT010027591.1:0-10814 GCA_963574885.1 Lepilemur ruficaudatus | reverse complement strand
AGAAAGAAATTAATTGGCCAACTAAAAATATATAGAAAAAATTAGCCGGGCATGGTGGCGCATGCCTGTAGTCCCAGCTACTCGGGGGGCTGAGGCAGTAGGATCGCTTGAGCCCAGGAGTTTGAGGTTGCTGTGAGCTAGATGACGCCACGGCACTCACTCTAGCCAGGGCAGCAGAGTGAGACTCTGTCTAAAAAAAAAAAAAAAAAAAAAAAAGTCCCAAAACAATAAATGTTGGCATTGACGTGGAAAGATAGGAACACTCATACACTGCTGGTGGGACTGCAAACTAGTACAGCCTCTATGGAAAGCAATATGGAGATACCTCAAAGAACTAAAAATAGAACTACCATTTGATCCAGCAATCTCACTACTGGATATTTACCCAAAGGAAAAAAAGACATTCTATAATAAAGACACCTGCACTCAAATGTTTAAAGCAGCACAATTCACAATTGCAAAGATGCAGAAACAACCAAAGTGCCCATCAATACATGTTGGTGGATTAATAAAATGTGGTGTATTTATACCATGGAGTACTACTCAGCCATAAAAAATGGTTAACTAATACCTCTTGTATTATCCTGGATGGAGCTGGAGCCCATTCTTCGAAGTGAAGTATCACAAGAATTGAAAAACAAATACCATGTGTGCTCACAATTAAATTGGAACTAATTAATCAGCACTTATGTGCACATAGGGAATTAACATTCACTGGCAATCCAGCAGGTGGAAGGGGAAGAAAGGGATGGGTAAATCTCACCTAATGTGTACAGTGCACACTATTTGTGGGATGGGCACATGTATAACTGACTGAAACGGCACAAAAGCAATTTACACAATCAAAATGTTTGTACCCCCATAATATTCTGAAATAAAAAAAATTTAAAAAAGACTTTAAATACTGAGCTATGTATATGCCTACTTATGTATATTTCCATGTTTAAAAGCTTTACATTTGTATTATATATTTTAATTTTTTGTCAATGTATTTTAAACACATTTCATGAATTTGAAAAAACACAAATATAATGTTGTAAATGGACATTATGTTTGTTAAATTTTCATGCTGATTTAATTTCAATGATAAAATGGGCTAGAATGAAAAAGAATAAACGAGTTGGTAAAGTCTAGCTCCTCTTCTTAGTTATGCCATTGGGGCTAATTTTCCTCTTCTACATTGGTATTATTCTTTTTTTAATTTCAAAGTATTACAGGGGTACAAAATTTTTTGTTACATACATTGACTTGTACCATTAGAATCGAAGTTATAAGTGTGCCCATCACCCAGATAGTGTGCATTGTACCTGTTAGGTGTGAATTTACCCATCCCCTCCTTCCCCTTCCCTCCTCCTGGATTTTGATGAGTGTTATTTCCAAATGTGCACATAACTGTTGATAGATCAGTTTCAATTTAATGTTGAGTATAGGTGGCATGCAGGAGACTGAAACACACCTCTCACCACTCACAAAAATTGACTATGGATAGCAGACACAAAACTAAGGCACAAAACTATAAGAATTCTGGAAGAAAACGTTGGTATTATTCTTAAATTAAACAGATTTTTAGTCTAAAAATGCCTGTTCTTAACAACACAGTTACCCAAGTGATCCATGTATCTGCTATAAAAGAATAGGAATGTGCAAAAAATTAAAATTATGCAATGTGTACTCAAACCTACAATTTTCTGGTCTTGCCTTTCTTGAGAGAAAATTGTCAAACAAATGACTTTTTTACTAATTAACAATACATGTAATTTTCCAAAATAAGAAATCTAAGCTAAATAATTTTTTTGCTGTGACAGAATTTGATTACCTATGAGAATAATGAACTACTTATTTCATAAATATTTTACTCATTTTCAATTGTCATCTTTTACATTAAATGATTTTTTGATAACCTTTTTCTCCATTGCTACTAGACATCTTTCTGGAGGAAAGATATTAAATACAGACATAACCAAATTTTGCAGCACAGTCTGCATTTTGTAATTTCTTTATGCTATATTCAAATTGTCCAGAGGTTTTGTTCCAATAACATAAAAGTAGTTACTCTCATAGTTAATGCCATCATGTCTTGTTTTTTAAAAAAAACAATAAAAATAGATGTAATATCACCTGCTTTTTTGTATAACGGAATTTTCAATATTTAAGTGTGCTCTCTCCAAGCCACACTGTTATTTTTGCCAATTAAATTGGTAATTGAGCAGTCTGTGCAACATAGCAAGATCCTGTCTCTGCAAAAAATAGAAATATTAACTAGGCTGATGGTGCTTGCCTGTAGTCTCAGCTACGGGGAGGTTGAGGCAGGAGGATCACTTGAGACCAGGAGTTTAAGGTTGCAGTGAACTATAATGACGCCACTGCACTCTAGCCTGGGAATCAGAGCAAGATCCTGTCTCCTCCCGCCCCCCCAAAAATGTAACTGGAATTATTATTATTCAAATTATTATTATTTCACTCATTAGTGAGATTATTAACTATTGAGATGAAATTATTAACTATTGGGATTTCAGAAAACTTGTACATTCCACTTCATTGCTACCTTGGTCTTCCTTCATCCTTATTGCATAAACTCCAAAGTTGACAGCAAACACCTTTGTTTTTTTCTATCCAAAGTTATTTTCCTCACTTTTTTCTTACCAACAAAACCTCTGTTTTATTCAGCTGTTGCCACTTTTGGTATAACTATGTGCAGGGTAGGTTGATCCCAACCACCGACTCAGTATTTGGGCCCTGATTGACCTCAGCCAATCATGATCTTCCCACCCTTATTGCCATGGATGGATTTGGATTTAGTTAGAATGCAGCAGTGGCCATTGAAAGGTGACAGTGCTTCCTGAGAAGTTTCTAAGAAAGGTTTCCTCTGTGTTTAGAAAGATACAAAGGAAGAGACAATGTATTTCCTCAGTTAGGCAACCTATGCCAATTGTCTTTCCCAACACCAAGAAGTATGGGATTATCCTCCCTTGAAGAACCAGATCAGAACATAAAGCATCACAGAACCGGTATTGTCTGTCAACTCCATAGAGCAATTTTTTTTACAGCAGCACTGGGAGCAGCATGGAGCAGAGATTTATAGACTCCTCAGAGATCAGTGCTCTCCCCATTGAGATTTGAAAGTCTGATCCACCTCCTAGAATTCCGCTACAACAGCTCATACAAAAGAGCAGTCCTAATACAGACATATAAAGCTCTCTGCTAAGATAATATGCGGGTGCTGAAGTGATTGCCTGGAGGGAAAAAGAGAGACATGAGTATATTTGCATCCCAAGAGTGCAGGACAAGCCATCTTTTTCCACCTATCATCTATTTCAAGTCAAACCCGCTCCTCTTAAGAATATTAACGTCTTTTAAACTGGAATGTAATGTGCGATAGTAAAAAGATTATAGACTTCAAAACAAGACAGCTTTGGGACTGGGTCCTGATTCACCCCATTTATAAGACCCTTTGACTTATATGTGATATTTCCTTGAGCCTCAGTTTCCTCATGCATGAAAGGGAGTTAGCAATAACACATTAGGCTGTTACAAGGATTAAGACATAATTTACAAAGTGGATAGCACCTCAACTGGTATACAGGAAGCAGTTAGTAAACAGTGGTTATTTTAATATGCTAACCCTCGTGATGCATATCTATAAAATCAATTGTAAAGAGAGATGTTTCCATGTTGTTAAGTTATTGTCAAGGAGGATTTTTGAACTGAATTTCTTGAGTGCCTGATGTGCTTCACTATCAAATTCTTTATGTAGTAAAAGATTGATATTTAATAAATATAAAAACAAGCAACATTAGCAGTAATGACTACGGTGACAAAAACACACAATCATCCATTTGGAGATGCAGAAAATCCAGAGAAGTGGGGAAAGAGACGAAGCACAGTGGAAGCTACGTGTTCTAAATCAGGTGCACAATTTAGATGGGATCCCTGGTTAAAAGCCTCTCTCTTGCCTTGCCTGAGTCTCTGTAGTGTTCTGTATCCATCTCAAGAATCAACCTGAGGACTGCCCCACGTTGGTGGGGGATTTGAATGCTCTTGGTTTAGTTCCACATGGCTCTTTGACATGATTTGAAATGGAGATGAGCACCAACTTCCAATTGCTTCTTATAGCTAAGGGCTTCAGCACCGTGCCTGTGGAAACTCTTCTGTGAGGATGGTACCCTGCCTGAGCCCACTGCTGCTGCACATGTTTCTCTATTTGCATGCTATATTGATCATGTCAGTTGGAATTTGCTAGTTAAAGAAGACATGTTATTACCTTCTGCCCGGACAGCCTTTCCCTCAGTTTACCTAATTAACTCGCTCATCCTTCACATCTCGGCTCAGATGTCACTTTCTCAAGGAAGCCTTTGGTGACCCCTAGATTAGATTAAGTCCCATACCACATACTTTCATACCTTCCTGAACACAGCATTTATCCCATGGTGTATTTTTACATGTGTGTTACTATTTATTTAGTGTCTGTGTTTGCTAGTTGAGGGAGGGACATGTGAAGGCTAGGGCTCTATCTGTTTGTGCATCACTATGACTGGACACACAAGCACTGTGGCTAGGACAGAGTAGGTGCTGAATAAATATTTTAAATGAAGTAGAGAAGGAATGCTAAGTGAATAATTGCAAAAAAAATCAGTGAATGAATACCATTCACAGAATAGCCACGACTATAAACCTCGCCTCACATGAACATAATATTGTTCAAAAGCCTGGGGTGTATGGAGTTAAATCCTGGCCCCCAACTTATCAGAGGCAGACTATTAAATCTCTTGGTGTCTCATTTTCCTCATATAAATGGACACATTAAAATTTCTTCTTTGCAGGGTTGGTGTGAAGATAGAGTGTGCGGTGTATAATAAGAACTAAACGTGCACACCATGCATACCACCTTTCCTTCTCTCTCTAATGTGGAATTCTCACTGCCAGTACGTTCAGTTATTGGTATTGAAATATACTTACTCTTGGTTTGCACTAGTACAAATATTTTGTCTAATCTAAGGTGGGAATTGCTACAGAACTCTTGGAAACATGAGAGTTGTCTGTAGCCAACAGGCCCAAAGGCATGGACAAAAAGGATAAAAGGAATCTGAAAATTATTTTTGCTTGCTTGTCTGTTTTTTATTTCAAAATGTTAGTAGGTACAAGTGTTTTTGCTATATGGATATCTTATATAATACTTAAATCAGAGCATTTGGTGTGCCCATCTCAAGAAGAGTGTTCATTATACCCAGCAGGTAAGTGTTTATCCCTCAGTCCCCCTCTCACCTTGCCCCTTTTTGGTTTCTCATGTCCCTCATACCATTCTGTGCTCATGTATACCCATTGTTTACCTCCCACTCATTAGTGAGAACATATGGTGTATGGTTTTCCATCACTGAGATACTTCCCTTAGGATGATGGTCTCCAGTTCCATCCAAGTTGCTGCAAATGCCATTCTTTCATTTCTGTTTATAGCTGAGTGGTGCTCCAAGGTATATATATATCACATATATATATATATATATATGAAAGAATATGTAATATTCTTTGTCCTCTCACAGATTGATAGGCACATAGGTTGATTACTCATCTTTGTAATTGTGACTTGTGTTGCAGTAAAAATTTCAGTGCAGGTGACTTTTTAATCAAATGATCTATTTTCTTTGGGTAGATACCCAGAAGTGGGGTTGCTAGATCAAATTGTAGGTCTACATTTATTTCTTTGAGGAATCTCCATACTGTTTTCCATAGAGGTTGTATTAATTTATAGTCCCACTAACAGTACATAAGCATTCCTTTCTGTCTGCATCCATGCCAGCATCTATTGTTTTTCACTTTTTAATGGTGGCTATTCTGATGGGGCAAGGTAGTATCTCACTGTAATTTTAATTTGCATTCCCTGATGATTAGTGATGTTGAGCATTTTTTCATATGTTTGTTGGAGACTTGTCAATCTTCTTTTGAAAAACTTCTGCTTATGTCTTTTGCCCATTTTTGATGGGGCTGCTTGTTTTCTTCTTATTGATTTGTTTAAGTTCTTTGTAGATTCTGGATATTAGTTCTTTGTTGGATATAGAATATTTTTTTCCATTCTGTAGGTTGTCTACTCACTCTGTTGATTATTTCCTTTGCTGTGCAAAAGGTTTTTATCTTTTTTTAGACAACTTTATTGAAGTATAATTTACATATCATGCAATTATTCCATTTTAAGTGTACAATTAAATGATTATTAGTAAATTTACCAAGTTGTACAGCTATTCTCATAAATCAGTTTCAGAAGATTTCCTTCCCCCTATTGAGACCCCTAATTCCCATCCCCAACTATATTTCAAGCATGCCCCTCCCCATCACAATGCTCACCACATCCCTCAACTGTGGGTATACCCCACAGCCCCCAAAACCTTGGTGGACACCACCACCATTTGAGCACCATAGTGTTAATCAGTCAGTACCAATTTGATGGCGAGTACATGTGGAGCCCATTCTTCCAACCTTGTGTCACCTCACTTTGGAAAACGGGCTTAAGCTCAACCCAGGATAATATAAGTGGTGCCAGCTCACTGTCGTTTCTTATAATTGAGTAATATTCCATTGTAAACATATGCCAAATTTTAATAATCCACTCATGAATTGACGGACATTTGGGTTGTTTCCATGACCTAGCAATAGTGAATTGTGCTGCCATAAACATTCGGGTGCAGATGTCTTTATTATAGAATGTCTTATGCTCTTTTGGGTAGGTGCCTAATAATGCTATTGCTGGATCGAATAATATTTCTATTTTTAGCTCTTTGAGGAATCTCCAAATTCTTTTCCACAAACGTTGCACTAATTTGCAGTCCCACCGGCAGTGTAAGAGTGTTCCTGTCTCTCCACATCCTCGCTAGCATTTGTTGTTCTGGGCTTTCTTTTTAATTGGAGTAAAATTTACAAAGAATGAAATATATCGTAAGTGTGCAATACAATGACTTTTGTCAAATCCACACATTGGTAGAACCAAAGCCCCAAACAATATATAGAACACTTCTCTCATTCCAGAAAGTTTCGTTGTGTCCATTTACAATCAATTCCCCTCTCCCAAAGGAATCCCCATTCTGATTTTTATCCACGTAGATTAATCTTGCCTGCTCTAGAATTTTATACAAATTTATCTATTCTTTTGTGTGTGGCTTTATTTATTATACTCATCAATATATTTTGACATTCATCCATGCCATCGCATGCATCACTGGTTCATTTCTTTTTATTGCTCAGTAGTATTCCATTGTATACATACGCCACAACATATCAATCCATTCTCCTGTTGATGGACATTTGAATTGTTTTCAGATATTGCCTGCTATGAATAAGGCTGCCATGAACATTCTTGTGCAAACCTTTTTGTGGATATATGTTTTCCTTTCTCTGTGATAAATATCTAGGAGTGAAATTGCTACATTGTAAAGTAGATGTATGCTTAACATTTTTAAAAACTCCCAGTTTTCTAAAGTGGTTATACTAGTTTATATTCCAACCAGCAATGTATGAGAGGTCTAGCTGCTGTGCATCCTCACCAACATTTGATGTCAATCATGTTAGCTTATTTTTGCATTTGGTTTTTTACCTGAGTTATATATCTTGTATTTATCAAGTTGTAGGAGTTATTTGTAAATTTTTGGGTACAACTCTTTTTTCTCCCTGACAGTGTCTTTTAACAAACAGAAATTTTTCATTTGGAGGCATAGAACTTTTTTTATTTTATTTTAGTTATTTAGTATTTTCTGTGTATTAAGAAATCTTTGCCTATCCCAATATTGTAAAGATAGTCTCCTATATTTTTTTCTGGAAATTTTATAGCTTATTTACATTTAGGTCTATGATCAATTAATTTTCGTGTATGGTGTGTGGTAGGGATTGAGATTCATTTTTCTTTACATAGATATGAGCATTTGTCTACTGAATGGGACTTCTGTATAAACTGTTGTTTTTCTGATACACCGGAACACACTCAACTGGCATGTGGCTTTTGACCTTTGCTCTTCCTTCTTCTTTGTCTGCATTATAGTAATGATATCCAGAGTGCAGAAGCCATTGTACCTACAGGAAGAAGATCTATTTAAAGACAGTAAAATAGAATGAAAATAGGTACCTGGGACTCTGATGAAACCATGGAGCTACTGCATCAATCCTGATCTGCCAACACCTGAACACACTGTCACATAAGAAGACCAAGCTACCAACTTATTGATCCATCACAGTGAGACAAATATAGACAAGTGATACACACTTCCTGTTTATAACTCTCCAATGGTTTTGCATCACTTTTGGAATAAAATTAAACTCATCACTATGGCCTACAGAGCCCCATGTGTTACTAACATGAACTCCTACTTATCTCTCTGACCTTGTCTCCTACCACTCCCCATATGTACAACCCACTCCTCTCCAGCTGTATTGCTCTTGTGATATTGCAGAGACAGCCACAATTACTCCCTCTCAGATCATTTATGTTTGCTATTCTCTCTGCACAGAACAGTCATTCTCCTTATCCTCACATGGCTCACTCTCACCTCATCCAGGTGTCTGCTCAAATACTGCCTTCTCGGAGAAGTCATCCGTGACTGAACTTTAAAATGTCACTCATCACTTGCTATACACTTACCATGCTTTATGTTTTCATTTGCTTCTTTACGGTTCTTATCACTTCCTAATATATTATGTTTGTGTTTCATTATTACTCATTTCCCTCCACTAGATTGTAAGCTCCATGGAAGCAGGTTTTTGTCATATCCACCACTATATATTCAGTGCCTAGAATAGTGCCCAGCACAGAATAGTTGCTCAACCAATGTTAATTGTTTAAACATTACTTCAGGATTTGACGAACTCTGGTTTATTCTTCTGGGTTTTGAAGTGAGAGGATTTCAAAATGTGAGGAACCCTGGCACTGTTATAAAAGTATTTGCTGAAGGAAAATGATAGCACACTAAAGAAACTAAAAAAAAGAGGATAGAAGCAAAGTAAAACAGCAAGAGGCCAGAGCCCAAGTGATGCTGTGAACTTCTGGATTAGACTGCAGCTTGAAACCAGCATATTGATGGACTCTTTAGTTTTGAAAGCCAATCGACTCTTTAATTTGCTTTATTTCATTTAAGGTTTCTCTTGGTTTTTCTTTCTTTTCTTTCTTTTTCTTTTCTTTTTCTTTTTTTTTTAACAACTGAAAGAATTGTAACTGAGAAGTGACAGTGTGAGCCAAAACCTAGGGCTACTGAATGCAAAAGTCTAAGATGAGTCACAGAAGTATAGAAGTTCAGAACAGGGCAGTTGCTGCTGTTTGCTTGTTTTGTTTTAGCAATGTCTTAAAAATATCTTCTTCAGAAGCCTAATGAATAATGCAGGTCATGGTCTTCAGTGCCTTTTTATTAAAGGCTGATGCTTTTATGTCAAACATTGGTTCAACAAATCTCACATGAAGAACATTTCTGCATCTTCTGCAAAATTTTATATTAAATATTTATAGTAAATAAAAGTTTTTTTTCATTTTGATGAAATACAATTTATTGTTTTATTTTATTTTTGTTATTTGGTATTTTCTGTGTCCTAAGCAATATTTGCCTACTCCAATGTTGCAAAGATAGTCTCATATATTTTCTCCTAGAAGATTTACAGCTTATTTACATTTAGGTCTATGATTCAATCTTGAATTAATTTTTGTGTCATATCCACACAAAAATAGGGATTGAGATTCATTATACACTGTCTGTAGAAGACGCTGTGCTATTGCTATAGGATCTCTCTTATACATAATGGAATGAAAGAGAAGTATACCTTAGAATTTAGTGCTAGCGTATATTCGCCCCCCATTTGATATAACAGTACATATGTTCATGTGTACTATTACATGTGTACACACGTACAATAACAACTCATAAGTCTTACAGTGGTCACTTATTTTGCCTTGGATGCTAGGATCTTAAGCTAAATTAAATACTTATTTGCTGTAAGTATTCTTTCCATGTTGTTAGCATGCTTATCTTCCTCCTTTTCCTCTACCTGATATGTGAGTATCTTTATTTTTATTTTAACCCTGTTATTACATGTGTGCTTTTCACAGTAAGTAGGAGCAAACACCAAACAGGCAGAGTACATATGATAAATAGGTAGAAAGACAGAGATAATAGATAGATAGGTAGACAGATAGATAGATTATTCTTTTCAGTCATTTACATGGCATTTTATTGTTAGGGTAAAACTTACTCTTCATCCCTATAGACCCTGGTTTCTTATTCTAAGAATAAATATCCTCTATTTTCTCCCATCCTTCCCACCTTATTCTTTGTCATATCCTGTCCCACCTCCAATGACATAAGCCATAAATCCAGGTTATATATAGTCATGTGTGACTTAATAACAAGGATACATTCTGAGAAATACGTGCTAGGTGATCTCACCACTGTGTGAACATCACAGAGTGTGTTTATGCAAACCTAGATGGTACAGCCTATACATACTGAGGCTATGTGGGGTGCCTATTGCTTCTATGCTACACACCTGTACAGCATGTTCCCGTACTATATACTATAGGCAGTTGTAACTGAATGTTAAGTATTTGTGCATCTAAACACATCTCACACATAGAAAAAGTACAGGCCAGGCACGGTGGCTCACGCCTGTAATCCTAGCACTCTGGGAGGCCGAGGCGGGCGGATTGCTCAAGATCAGGAGTTCGAGACCAACCTGAGCAAGAGCGAGACCCCGTCTCTACTAATAATAGAAAGAAATTAATTGGCAAACTAAATATATATAGAAAAAATTAGCCGGGCATGGTGGCTTATGCCTGTAGTCCCAGCTACTCGGGA
>CAUYRT010027590.1:0-11969 GCA_963574885.1 Lepilemur ruficaudatus | reverse complement strand
AGCAACCTCAAACTCCTGGGCTCAAGCGATCCTTCTGCCTCAGCCTCCCGAGTAGCTGGGACTACAGGCATGTGCCACCATGCCCGGCTAATTTTTTCTATATATTTTTAGTTGGCCAATTAATTTCTTTCTATTTATAGTAGAGATGGGGTCTCGCTCTTGCTTAGGCTGGTTTCAAACTCCTAACCGTGAGCGATCCACCCGCCTCGGCCTCCCAGAGTGCTAGGATTACAGGCGTGAGCCACTGCGCCTGGCCTATTTAAAATTATTTGCTCTTTATTTGTTCAATTTTGTCAGCTAAAGAACTGTGATACCTCAGAAGTTTATCCTTCCAAGTGCCTGTTTTTTTAGTTAACATTTTGTTGGAAATTCTTTACAGAATTCATTAGATATTTTCTTTTCTTTTTTTTAAAACAGATATTCTAATATTATTGAAACTCTTTTTTTTAATAGGCTTTATTGAGGTATAATTTATATACAGAAAATTTTCGGCATTTTAAATGTGTATACACCATTTTGATGACCACCCAGCTCAAGATATTACACGTATTGAAACATTTCTGGAAGGTCCAGGAATGCCTTCATTACAGTGCTCTCAGAGGTTATGAGATAGGTAGCATGAGATGGTCTGCCCTTCTGAATGATTCCTGATTGCCATTATTGCCTTCTGAGCTTTTTTTTTTTTTTTAATTTTTTATTAAAAAAGTAATGGATTTGGGATAAGATTTGAATCACCTTTTAATTGGGCTCAGCCTATTTCTGAATACCAAGCTTTTTGTTTTGTTTTGTTTTGATTTTTAGGCAGTAGTTTACCTTCAGGCAAGTGAAGAATGTCTGGTCTTAAGAATAGAATGGTGGCAGAGTGCCATTATAAAGCTATTGTGCCTATGTTGGGAAATACTTTAGGTTATAATTCTAGGCAATAACTTAGTTCTTTACACCAGTGCCTCTCAAAGTGGGGTCTGTTGTAATATTTTCAGATCTCTGAAATGAAGAGAAATTTTAATTTGTATGTTTTCCTTTTCTATGATAATCCAAACTAATTTTTAAAATCAGTTTTCTTTGACAACTATGATTCAAAATTGAAAGATATTTTCATCAATTAAGATTTTAGTTTCTTATGTGAATGTTTTCTGAAACTGGGCTCCTTCAACATAGTCTTCATAGTCTTTTCTTATACTTTGTGAGAATTTTTCCAGTTTTGAAAGGGATTTATACAATACCTAAAAAGTCTTAGATATATGGCTTAAACCATAACTTATTCTTGAGGACTATTTTTTACTTATTTTCTTTACATTTAAAAAGATTGAAGATTTTTCAAGAGGTTAGGTGTTTTTAGGTCTAATCATTTTGAAAACTAATAATGAAATCTCCTTTAAGTAAAGTGTATAAAAACCTTAAAACTAATTTCTAGATGGCATATGTGATTTGATTGAAGTAACTTTGAAATTCTTTAATTTTCTTTTTTCTTTTTATAGATACTAAAATGGATCGTAAAGATAAGCTATTTGTGATTAATGAGGTAATTTTAGAAAACTCACTGTCTATATTCACACTTTAGTGCTTCAGTGTATATTATTTCCCAATCATTTGCATGTCTTGTCTCAACAAGCATATTGAAATTTCCTGAGGACACAAGGATTATATCTCATTTTGTTCTCCCATAATGTCTAGTATTGTGCTTTAATTCATACTAGGTACTGATAGAAAATAATTAACATATATAAAATAAAATAAAAAGCCCATTAAATACATATGGAAAACCCACATTGTGAAAAGCATTTTTCCAGTATTAAAAGTGATGCATGTGGCATTTGTTCTTAAGGTATTACAAACTGGTAATAGGTTACATTTTCAAAGTAATTGAAGAAATTAAACTACATTTAAAGCAAATTTTTCAAAATTTAGAAGAACTGTTTTTAAGATAATCTTTTCACTATTAGACAGGCTTCTTTTATTCATTCATTTAGCACAAATTTTGTTTTGTTTTTTTGGAGACAGGGACTTTATCACCCAGGCTATGGTGCTGAGGCATCGTCATAGCTCACTGCAACCTCAAACTCCTGCCTCAAGTGATCACCTAAAGCGATCCTCCTGCCTCAGCCTCCTGAGTAGCTGGGACTAGAGGCATGTGCCACCACACCTGGCTAACTTTTCTATTTTTTTTTTTTTTTTGTAGAGACGGGGGTCTCCGTCTTACTCAGGCTGGTCTCAAACAGTTGGCTTCCCAGAGTGCTAGGATTATAGGCCTGAGCCACCATGCCTGGCATTTTGCACAAATTTTTGAACCTCTGCTGTAACGTGGCATAAATGTATGTGCTGTGGAAAGAGCATTTAACGGAGCAACGTTCCTGCCATTATGGAGCTTACGTCCTAATGAGGAAGACAGGCCATAAGCAAGATTTATAATTTCAAGTGAACATAGGAGAAATAAAGCAGGGTTTTTAACAACTGAAGCTGGACTAGATGGGCTTTTTCCAAAGAGATGATATTCAACTTAATATTTGAGCAGAGACTTAAATGAAAGATAAATGGAGTCGAGTAATCTAGCTAGAGAAAATGGCAAAGCCCAAAAGTGGCGTGAACTTTGCATTTTTGTGTTTATTCTAAGACCAGTAAGAAACAAAAGCTTGGACCTAAGATTTTTTTAAAGTTGTTAGGTTTAAAATCTTAAATAGTTTACAGTGTATGAATACTATATTAGTAATAGTTTAAGAATACTAAAGTATTACAAGACTTGACTCTTACGTTTTTGTATATTCTCATGTGACTTTGTAAGACTTCAAGACATTGAAGGTTAATTCAACTTGAATTAGGTTTTAGATACTTGTACTTTTCACCAGTCCCTTAATGATTTTACAGAACCAAATTATCAGAAATGATAGTATAAATAAGGAAGAAAATCTTAAATTTTGGGATCTTAAAACCAAAAAACTAAAAAGTCAAAAATTAAAGTAACCATTATAAAGGATGTTTTTGGTTCTGTAAGGACTGTATTTTCATAAGATGGGTTACAAAGAATTAACATAAGCTTAGTTATGGTATGCCTTGTACCTAGGGCATCTGTTTTCAGTCTTTGTAGTGTGGACATGGAACTGGGGACAAAAGAAGAGGTTCCCAGTAATCAGAAATGAAATCAATTACTTAAAAAATGCTAGGCCAAAAAGAATAAGTTAGATACTGCCACCAAAGAGGCAGACAGAGCATCTAGTTTACCTTGAGTTGAATACCTAAGAGCAACTTTTAAGTGTTTCTTTCAATGAATAAATAAATTTACCCAGGTTTAGACCATTGTAGCCTATTGATCTGCTTAAATATTTTTGGGTGACTCTGGAGATTAATTGCATTTAATTTAGTTCCCATTTATGTCATCTACTTCTTTTTCTTATACTTTGTTTCATTTAGGTCTGTGAAATGAAAAACTGTAATAAATGTGTATATTTTGAAGCTAAGAAAAAACAGGATCTCTATATGTGGTAAGAGTATGTATTAAGATTTGGGTTGAACTCATTTATTTAAGTGGTTTATTCTGTGTACCTCTTAGGTTATAGACTCCTTTTAGTCTTTATGTAAAAGGGTGAAGAATGAAACTCATTTGATTTCACAAAACTTGATACCTTTAAAGAAAATTAAACATATGAATATTATAAGCATATTATGATACCTTTTTATGGTGAAGAGGTGGTAAACATTTACTACATTCTAAATTCTAACTCATTGAAAAAGCTTTTATCATATTTTAGGCTTTCAAATTCACCTCATGGACCATCTGCTAAATTCCTTGTTCAAAATAGTAAGTTGACTCAATTTTAAACTTTTTAATGAGAAAATTAAAAATAATCTTTTGGAATAGTTCTGCCAAAGTTATAACTTTTTTTTAAAATTGTTTTTCTAGTTCATACCCTAGCTGAACTAAAGATGACTGGAAACTGTTTGAAAGGTTCTCGGCCCCTTTTGTCTTTTGACCCTGTAAGTTTCTCATACAGTATATGAGATTTAACTCTTACCCAGTATGATTGATTTTTTTTTTGTGGATATAGTTGTATAATTTAACTTAGCTAACATTAAAAAACAGAGTTTTAAACAAGCTACTGTTATAAATAATATGTTCATTTTATTTTTACAGGCTTTTGATGAATTACCACATTATGCTTTATTAAAAGAACTCTTAATTCAGGTAAAGATCATTTCTAGAAAGTATTTTTAGTAATAAGTGTCTTCCTCTGCACTTGTTATCTAGAACATACATGATATGTCTTGGAATAAGGAAATAATGTATACTTTGTTTTTAACTAGATCTTTAGTACACCGAGGTATCATCCCAAAAGCCAACCATTTGTGGACCATGTGTTTACTTTCACCATTTTGGATAATAGAATATGGTTTCGGAACTTTCAGGTGAACTTGATTTTTAATTATAACTTAAAATGAGGATATACAGGGTTTGCAGATGCAGAAGATAATATATCATTTTGTTTTAAATAGCTTCCTTTTTCTTACAAGAATTCCTGCAAGTAACTGTACTTTCTCATACCTTAAGTGATCTATGCTGCTTTTCATGGCTGTCAGTTGATACGGTGTATGAGTTTCCTAACCAGCCATTGTGTATTTCACTTTATAAAAAAAAAATTAGTATGAGGTAATTGAGTTAAGATTTGTGCTAAGTGCTGTAAAGGATACAGTAAAATATAAGTTTCATTCCAAAAGTTTAGAATCCACCATGGGGGTTAAGACTTAGAAAAACATAGCACCTAAGAAGGTATTCATTGACAACTATTAGATGAGTCATACAGTGACTCATTCAGGAGAAGAGATAATTCCAGAAACCTTTGGCAGGGTAAGTCTGCAGAAAGATGGAGAGATGAAAGAAAACAGCAAGAACAAAATTTCAAACAGCATGTAACATAAACTGGGCTCTTTTCTATGTGTTTTATATTGAATACCTTGCAGTGTGAGTTAAGCACATCCCCTTCTTAACCTGTGAGGGCAGACATACCTGAACTAACAGTTAATATTTGTAGTTCAGAAGTTGCCTCTTAATTCCATCCATCATCAGTAGCTATTGAACAAATTTGACCATATATCCTATTTGTATGCATTTTAATCTAACTTGAGTTAGATTTATAAAAACAATTTAGAGGTCGATTTAAGTTTCAAAAGGGTTCCCCCACAGTATGCTTTTATACAGTTAATATTGGTGGCAATTTTAAAAACCACGGTTTTTCGGGAATACGTGCACTGTGAAAAGGAAGATATGAACCACATTCAAAGTGGTCAATTTTAAAAGAACACACCGAAAAAATATATTTTCCTACGACAGCTTCCTGTAACTAGTAATCGATTTCTGAAAGTATTGATGATTTGGCACTTGCCAAGTTTCACCTCTATCTTGATTTTACTGATTATCAATTCTTTAAACAAATTTGTAAAGAAGTTAAAGCCAGTATACCTTTTAGGACTAGTATTTCCAAAGCAAAATGAAAGTTTCGTTTTTATTAAAGATCATAGAAGAAGATGCTGCTCTTGTAGAAATAGGACCTCGTTTTGTATTGAATCTCATAAAGATTTTCCAGGGGAGTTTTGGAGGACCAACTTTATATGAAAATCCTCACTACCAGTCACCAAACATGGTAAGCTGTTTCTGTTGTTCACTGCTCTTCAATGTACCAGGACCCTTTGGCCAAAATAATTCTATGCAATATTAATAATTACTGTTTTATTACCTGGGAAACTTAATTTGGTCTTTGCTGCATATAGACCTCAAATTATTACTTTTTTTTCATGACAGTAAAGGGATATAGGGCTCATAAGTGAATGTCTTTGCTTTATATAAAATGTTTATTTTTATTTCAAAAGCATCCAATCTTTTTTGTTTCTAGCATCGACGTGTCATAAGGTCCATGACAGCTGCAAAATACAAAGAGAAACAGCAAGTGAAAGAGGTGCAGAAACTCAGAAAGAAAGAACAAAAGACACTTGTTCCACATGATCCCACTGCAGATGTTTTTGTTATACCAGCTGAGGAAAAACCGATAGAAATACAGTGGGTAAAACCAGAGCCAAAAGTTGATTTGAAAGCAAGAAAGAAAAGGATTTATAAAAGGCAAAGAAAAATGAAACAGAGGATGGGCAGTGGGAAAGCAAAATGAGTCAATGAATAACTAATTTGTTTTTCAGTTACTTTGTATTTATTTTATATTCAGTATGTAAATACTTTTATTATTATCTGGCACTATATTAAGGTGTAATTAGTGTGGCATTCAAAAGAAAGAAAACGTAAAATCTTAAAATCAATGATTATCTTTTTTTAAATAAAACATCACCAGAACCCAATTTCTGATTTTCTTTTCAAAGTTTGTTTGGTATTACTAAAAACTTTTATTAATAAAGATTTAGGCCTGTTCTCTTGGATTAGAATTTTTGGCTTAGCAAAGCTGAAATGCAAACAGATTTATTGGGTCATTATTACTTGTAAAAACAACATTAGGCACTTTGAGAGTGTAATTTGTGGGTGGTAAAGAAGGGGTAGACTGGTAGAAAGGAAAGCAGCTTACTGAGCTTTGACTCCTTGAGTCACCAGTTAATGAAGCCATGGAAAACCAACGTCTGATGTTACCACACCTCAGAAAAGAATACATTAAAATTCTTAGGTTTTGAGAATCAAATGAGCTAATGCCTGTGCTGGAAGTATTTTGTAAATTACAAGTTTATTTTAGAAACAGTGAGTATAGATTAAAAATAGTAAAAGGAGGAAAAATAGGACAGTGGTGAAATAATGTCAATTGGTAAAAAAATTTTTTTTTTGTTAGGTATTGGTTGTTTCTTTGTAACTGGAATAATGTTTGTTTTTCTGTAGCAGGGTTATCTTTTACTGATTTATAAACTCTTTAATGTAGTAAGATTATTCTATACATCTTTTCTAGTTTACATTTTAATTTTGTTATTATTTTAAGTATTTAGGCAGAACAATCTTAATTATGCTTCTTAGTTTTTTTGTTAAGAAAGCTTTCCTGAGTGTTTAATGGGCTGCTTACCTTGAAATGGTCTCAATTAGGATATTTCAAATCTTGAAGCTATCTAGATTATGCAGGTAAGTAATTCAGGTAATGGATTTGCTTGAAATTATTGTATGTGGTTAATTAGGGCCAAATTGTTAAATGCAAAAAACCAAAATGTCTATTACTTAGGCAATTGAATATGACCTTCGATAAAAATAAGACAGCCATATTCAGAATTTTTAAGCACCCACATCTCAGGAGCAAATTACAGGTTCTCAAGATAAACTTGACAGTAAGTTGTGAGTTGGAATGAAGACAGAAATTCAATACTTTTTGAAGTGTGTGTTGTGGAGTTCTGGTAGAATTTCTGATTTACAATTTTGAATTAATAATTATGTCCCAAATCCCTTTCACAGTCATTTGTATGGATACTTTATTTGAGAATTCCTCTTGGAATGGATTATCTGCAAAGTCCATGTTCATTTAGAAGTCAATCTGTTTAACAGATATTCCTTTAGATTAAAATTTAAATCAAGCCTAATTTTAAATTTATATACAATGTTACTGTCAAAAATACATCTCCGTCCTCTCAGAAGGAAAAAGTGACTCCCAGAAGTTGTATGCAAAATCAGATATAGTTGGAGAGAGAGAAAAGTACTTAGTCACTTTTTGTCTCTCCATCCCAATTCTGTTCTCAGGAGGGGTAAGTTTCCATTTTTCCCCAAACTCAAACTTCTCAATCCTTATCTATTACCAATTTACCAACTAACTTGAGGCCATATAAGATTCTATATGGCCTCTATATAAGATTCTGTATAAGAATCTTCCTCTGGAAAAAAGGAAAAAGGAAACCAATTTTGACCAATTTTGAGTAGCAAATTGGTTGGACAGTGGTGTGTGGAGAAACCTGGTGAGGCTTAGAATTGGTTTTGATTGTGTTGGGGAAGAAAAGGACAACCTTCCTAAACTCTTTGGGTAGCCTAACCCTGTACAAGAGATGTTAGCAGCAGAGCTAACCCTCTCTCTTTAATCACAAATGGTTGACAAATATAACCCACACCTAACTGATGACATGTAAATGTTCCACATTACAGTGAAATATGTTAGTGTATTAATGCATTTTAGTGACAGGATACTATTTTGACACCTTATTAAATTGCTTAGAACAGTTGTACAGATCTTCCTTCTTGTAAAACAGCTGCACCCTATGTACCCCTTAAGTGGCAAAGAAGCTGTTATAGTCTTCTGAAAATTATCACTGAGTGCTATAATTCTGAATGTAATGTTTCTTAATTAGAATTCATACAAGAACCAAAAAAAAAAAAAAAAAACCTAGATCAAAACCTAGTGGTTAAATACTATCCCGGAACTGCTTTCTTAATCTAAATCAATCTTGGAAAAGTAGGATTAGAGACCAGAAAATTAGGGTTAAAGAGTGATGGATGGATCAGCACAATTTAGTCCATATCGGTGGAAAGATTTATGGCTTGTTATTTTAAAGTATGTTGATGCTTCCCTCATGTTTCAATTTAATCTTACTGTCATTCTTCATGCATATTGCTCATGAGCTGTATCAGATTTTATTAAGTGGCAGCTGAAGAGAATTGAAAAGAGATCAAAAACTTAAGTGTTCAGTCCAACCAAATTCTACCGTTTATTTGAAGTTTGAGCCAACCACTTTGACTACTTGGAGTCTGAATTGCCTTGGGCTCCACTGAGAAATTGTAATCGGGTGTTTTCCAGAATCCTCTCCCATCCTGCCTCTTGTCTCCCCCTTCAGCCCCAGGTCGGCTACCCCAGTGGTGCCGCTTCATTCTGATCGCCTTGTGTACCCCTCACAATGACACCGCCGTGGCCCCGCCTCCTACCAACCGAGGCCCCGCCTCCCACCCCGTCGCGGCTCCGCCTCCCACCTGCCGCGGCCCCGCCTCCCTGCCGCGCGGCCCGGCCTCCCTCCCGCGCGCTCTTTCCGGAACTGAGCCCACCCCCTGGTCCATGCGGAGCCGCGGCCGCAGGCGCCGCCCCCTCCGCGCTCCCGCGTGCCGCAGCCCGCGTCGCCTACCGCCGTCGGGCGCGTCCTCCGCCGCGCGCTGCTGCCGCCGCCGCCGCCGCCGCCGCGCTCGCTGGCTGGCCCGGTGCGGGCGGCGGGCTCCCGCCGGTGGAGAAGACCGCCAGCGCCGCCCTAGCCGTTTCGGCCCGGGCCCGGGCCCCGGCCCCGCCCCGGGCCCCGACCCCCTGCCGTGCCGGGAGATGAAGTGTCACTACGAGGCGCTGGGGGTGCGGCGCGACGCGAGCGAGGAGGAGCTGAAGAAGGCCTATCGGAAGCTGGCCCTGAAATGGCACCCGGGTAGGTAACTAACCCGCCACCGCCGCGGCCCCCCGGAAAGCCTGGCCCTCCGCGCCCGGTCCCACCCCTCTCCCGGGGCTGATTCCGGGAAGCCGGCCGACCGCGACCTACCGGCCTCGTCACTCCTCTGGCCGCGGCCCGGGCGCTGGCTGCCCACCTCTCAGCGGACTCAGCCCCCCGGCCCCGGGCTTCACTCAGGCTCGGCGCCCCGCTCCCCGGTCCGGCACCCCGGCGAGCTCACCTGCTCCTGCCACCCTGCCGCAGGCACCGCCGAGGGAGGAGTCGGGGCTCGTGGCTCGGTCGTGTCTCAGACTTGCCCTTTCCTTGCAGTCCCGTGCTGCTCGGCTCCCCCGGCTTTTCCTCGGCTGCCCTTCACTTCGTCGTGGAATCCCAGCTACTTAAACTTAATCTGTGGCTCCTGTTTTACTGAAATTAAGGCAAGGGAACCATTAAAAAAGTCTTTTAAATAGGAATGCCCCCCCTTAGTAATTTGGTTAAGCAAACACTGTACTTCACTTTGGACATGACTCTTGCCAGATGCAGAGTTTCAGTTATTAATAGTTGTCTTTCCTAGTGAAGTTTGTGTGTTTACTTAGAATTATTCTTCAGATGTTTCATTTAGTTGTAATCCAGGCCCTGTTGTGAATTTTGTGAAGTAATCTGATCTTCCAGACTGGGAAACTGAGACAGTAGTTGACTCTCAGCTTTTTGAGATTTATAGGAGGCTTTCACATTAGCATGAATCAGTAAACAAGGTTATAGAGTGTCTAATATATGCAAGTCAGCGTACTGTGCCGGTGTGTAGATTCTAAAATGCTAAGACAGGGACCTCAGATCCTTGTTAGGAAAACACGCCTTATACACAAGACAAGTTAAAATAACAACTGTGAACAAAATGGCAGAATGTACATAATTGGCAGCTGGATCGATAAAACAACTAATAAATGCCCCAGGAATTCAGGGAGGGAGTTATCACTGTGTACTGAGAGATGGTGAGGCTTCCCCTGGACAGGAGCTTGGATTAGATACTGGAGGAATGCAATTTAGAAAAGTGACCTCAGCAGTATGAGGAAGCACGGTGGTGGACAAAAGATGTTCCAGGGCACAGTTTGATTAAAGGCGGTTTTTATGAGATGTCTGAAAAACATGGGAGAAGAGCGGAAGGAAAGGGTAGGGACCCAAAGTCAGAAGGGAATGGCTATGGCTGGTGGAGCAAGAGATAGAGGTATGCATCTTTTACTTAAAAGTTATAATTACCTACACAGGCACAAAAAAATGTGGTTATAAATACATTGAAATGGCAGAAGTAAATGAGGTAAGTGTTCATTGTAGCAGGAAGTCGGAAGATGTAGCCAGAATTAATAAATCCAAAAGAGTGCAAAAATAGCGTAGAAGCAAGTTAGGAACTAGGAGGAAGTTAGGAATTCCTTGACTTTCTGGCTGGGAAAGGGTGAGCCAGAGAATTATGCCTGTTGGGGAGTCAGAGGAAGGAAAACAGGCAGTTTCAATCCAGTGAGAGAAGATCTGTAGGAGGGCAAATACAGGATGCTTATAAGCACATGTACCCAACCTGGACTAGGTTTATCTGTGGGCAGGAGAGATGGGGAGAGCTGTATCGTAAATGAGTCCCTGAAGAAGTGACATCTAGCTTGAGACTTAAAGCAGGATTACAGGGAATACAGGTAGAGGGATGCAGGAGAAGGCATGGGAAAGAGATGAGCATGAGCAGCTGAACAGGCCAGGTCATGAAGGGTGTGGTAAAACTGGTTTAGGATCATAACCTGAGAGCACTGGGAAGCCATTGAGGAGTTGAAAGCAGGGGAAATGATAGATTTGTGCTTTCATTTCTCTGGCTGTAGTGGGGAGAATGCATTGGAGATGGCAATATTGAAGGTAGGGAGGCCAGGAGGTCAGGGAACATTGAAATCAGCCAGGTGCCTGGGATAGAAACTCTGAGACAGGTGCCAAAATTTTCAGTGAGTCAGGGGGAGTGACTGGGAGATGGGTAGCAGTAAAAAGAGGGGAAGAAGGTCAGATGAGCTGAATCTTGAAGGATTGCTACTTTTTATGTGCGGGTGACCAGGTGTGTGCCAGCTCCACCACCAGACCTGCGGTAGGAGGACAGTGACCGGAGGAATCAAGAGGTCTGCAGGGAAATGATGTTATTGGGGAGCATGGCTTTACTCAAGGCTAGGGCTTAAAAGGCACGGTGCTGTGGCCCCACTTGGGGAGGAGAAGTGAACACAGAAGACAGAGAACAAACGACAGACACACAAAGACGGTACAAGACTGCAGCAGCCCCTGCTTGCAGCGTCTTTATTTTTAACACTGTTCTTTTGGCATCTGTCCCAGTCTACCCCAGCTTTTCCCACCGCTATTTTCTGTTCCCAGAATGTTTTCGTCTCAGCATGGACTGGTTCTCACCGCTCTGCCCCAGGGAGTTGACGGTTGCGTCTCCTCCTTTGCCCTTTCCCGTTTGCGGGTCAAGGCACCCTGGCTTGTTTGCAAGTCACAAGGTGTCTTGAGGCCGATCAACAAGAAACAGTCTGTGTGAGAACAGGTGTTCCGAGAACTGCTTTGTTCAAGCATGGATGAGAGATGACCTGGTGTCCACTACACACGGT
>CAUYRT010027589.1:0-44417 GCA_963574885.1 Lepilemur ruficaudatus | reverse complement strand
ACCCCAAGTCCTGGCAAGAAGAAAATCACCAAGCTCACTGGGATCTCTTAGCACAATGAAGAATTAAGGAGTGATTCACAATGACCAGGATGTGGGCCAGGCATAGCACTCTGGGAGGCCAAAGTGGGAGGATCACTTGATTAGGTGTGTGTGGTGGCTTGTGCCTATAGTCCCAGCTGCACTCTAGCCTGAGTGCCACTGCACTCTAGCCTGAGTGACAGAGGGAGACCCTGTCCGGAAAAAAAAAAAAAAAAGACCAGGATGTGAACTATGTTGATAGGTAAAAAAATTTTAATACTTCAGGCAGCACAAGACGTGGAACAGCACGGCCAGGCGGCAGGAGTTTCCATCCATGTGGTGTCCCATCTGGAGACCCTGGCTAAGGCAACCACAGCATAAAGAGGATGCCCCTGAGCAGCCCCGCTCCTGGGACAGCCTCGTCTGCTGGAGGACCCTGGCCGCAGGAAGAGCCTCCCTCCCTCCGCCCCCTGGTCCCAGCCGCCTCTCCGCCACCCCCTCAGCCCCGACGCCTCCATCCATTCACTTACGGAGCTCGGCCCCGCTCCTGCCGGCCCGGCCAACGCTGCTCGCACTGGGACCCTCTGCCGCCACGGGAACCGTTATTCCGACCGCGGGGCCTCCCGGGAGCCATCGCCGAGACACCAGCCAGACGCCAGGAAGCGGAATCGGGCGGCGACGCACGCAAGGAGCCCGCCAGGGGGCGTGCGACGGCCCCGCCGTGAGAGTCGGGGTCTCGCGGGCGTGGGGCGGGGGCTCGCTCCCCGCGCCACAAGGCCCGGCCAATGGGAGCGCGCGCTGCGAGGCTCGGCGGTCCGCACTGGAAAGCTTCGCGGTCCGCGCCGCGGCGCTGAAAACCCGGCCCGTGGGCCGTGCGCTCCCGGCGCACGCCCTCAGACTCGCTCCCCGAGCACGCCCGGCCGGCGCGCGCGACTGCGCGGGCGCCGAGCGCACGCTTGACAGCTCCTGCACGGCCCGCGCGCCGCGTCGACAGGCCGGCCATGGCCCCCAGCCCGCCGGCGGCCGAGACCCTGGCCCAGGGCCCCGCTCCGCGCTACTTCACCTGGGAAGAGGTGGCGCAGCGCTCCGGGCGCGAAGAGCGGTGGCTCGTGATCGACCGGAAGGTGTACAACATCAGCGAGTTCACACGCCGGCACCCGGGGGGCTCCCGGGTCATCAGCCACTACGCCGGGCAGGATGCCACGGTGAGCGCTGCCAGGAGAGGGCACGGGAGAGTGGCCGCGGCCCGAGGCTGCTTGTGTGGGAGCCGGGAAGTTCAGCACCTAACGACTTATTCGGAGAAAAGCCGGCAGGCGCCCGAGCATACCTGTTGCCCCGAGGTTGGGTGTCCTGGGAACACAGGATGCAAGGGCCGGAGGTGGGCTGTGGAAATCGTAGTCTGGGGAGTGGGGATGGAGGCCAGCAACATGCACACACAGACAAAGGGCTGCGCTGTCCGTGCATTCCGCCTGTAGCCCGAGTCTCCGGTCTCCAGGCGTGGGCCGAACCCAGAGCTGGGCTAGGAGGGACAAGAACAAGGATGCTGGGCGCCAGGGGCGGAGGAGTCAGTGGCAGGGAGAGGGAGTCATGTCCTGTCTCGAAGGCCGGAACGGGGAGCGCTGCTATGTATGGACCGAGCGCACCCCGGGCTCCACTCGCTGGCAGGAGCGGGGAGGGAGCAACAGGGGACCCCTCTTGAAGATAAGGCTGAAACGGGAAAACTTGGGGAGTTCACTGCCTTGGGAACCCCTGCGCTTAGAGGACGCGGAAGGGACTGCACGCGCCGGAAAGGGCAAGCAGCGCTGGCACCCTAGGGGAAATGGGAATACTATTAGCATACACTTAGCGAGGACTTGTCCTCGAATCCTGCCGGGGAGGGCACTCGGCTGCAGGCCAGCGGGTCTCCAGCTATTCGGCGCAGCGGACAACTGTTTGCACTCCGTGGCGCTAGGCCTCTTGCGGGGTCGCGTCCCTCCTTTCCTTGGGCCCACTGCGGGGTCAGCGCGCTCCCCAGCCTGGGTCCTGCAGCTTCTCTTTCTAGACCACTAGTCTTCAGAGCTAAGGCACTTGGCACCTCCCTACCGGGATGTAGTGCCAGAGAGGAGGGAGGGCTTCCCTTGTGACCTCAAAGTTGGGACGTTCCTTGGCGGCCTGTATCGCGTCGCCTCCCCATGTATCCCTCTATGATCCTGTACCCTGCAGCATGACCTCTCCGCAGTTCCCATTCACTGCCCAGGCGTCCCAGAGTGCTCCTTGGGTCACCATGGTTCCCATAACATCGTCGCAGCGGAGCTTAGACGCTGCAACCAACCCGCCTAGGGGGCGAGGCCAGAGTCTGCGCTGACCACCCGGAGTGGTCTCTCCTGGGAAGCCCAGACGGCGGCCGACAGCGCAGGCGTGGGCCGGCGCTTGCGCAGACGGAGCAGGCACGGACACAGGGGCTCCCGCAGTGTGATTTGGAGCCAGGGACTCCGTGGTAGGGACTGCGATTGGTCCAGATGTGTGGTGCCACCGGCCGCCTGCTCCGCCCCTTCCCCACGCCCCGCCCCACACGCCGGGTCTCAGATAGCTCCTGGGACCTTAGGATGTGAATCTTGAATCTTGTTGCCAGGATCCCACCTTGCATAACCAAAATTAGCCACCCTAGAGCAGAGGGAGTGGTCAGAGAGCTTGGGGAAATACAGAACCCTACCGGGAACAATGGCGGAGAGGAGGAGGAATACAAAAGTTCCCCTGTTTGGACATTGGATGTCTCCCTCTTTACAGTTACGGAGAACGCTAGCTCTGGGAGAGAAGGGGCTTGTTAAAAGTTCCACAAGAAAAGACTGAGAAGTCTCATAGCCCCACTCGTCCCTCCTGTTCCTACCAATACCTAAATCCTTAGGCAAAAGCTGTCCCCAGAGACACCCAGGGAAAGGGCCAGCCCAGTCAGGTCTTTCTTGGTGGTGCCCTTCTAACTAGGACACAGATGCTGGGTGGTCTTCAGCTGTGGACACCTGGGAAAGGTCTGAGCACCCGCAAAGGGCAGCTGGCCCAGGAAGGTGGTCTGTGCTTCAATTTGGGTACAGCCTTTTTGCTGGCAGGAGGATGGCCGTTGGTGTGGGCCCTCCAGGAGTCGGGGCTGGCTCCCTCACCTTTCTGTCTTGTCTCCTGCTTGTAGGACCCCTTTGTGGCGTTCCACATCAACAAGGGCCTGGTGAGGAAGTATATGAACTCTCTCCTGATTGGAGAACTGTCTCCAGAGCAGCCCAGCTTTGAGTCCACCAAGAATGTGAGACCCTGTTTGCTCTTGGGAGACTCTTGGTTGTTGGGGGTGGGGAGGGGGGAGGAAAGCCCAGATGGGATCACTGGTGACCACAGTCAGTAGTTCTAGGGAGTCTTGAGGTCCCTGCTTCTCTTGCATAGTCATGGGGTCACAGGCCCAAGGGAGCAGGGCTTGGAAACCTATGGCTCTCCCAGCGCTGTCACTACCATGCCTACCATCATCATCAACAACATGAGACCTATTTATTGAGCACTTACTATGAGCCAAGCATGAACTCATAAATTCCCACACATTTACAGATGAGAAAACTGATGTTCAGAGAGGTTAAGCAACATGGCCAAGAATCACACTACACAGTCAGTAAATGGCAGAGCAGGGACTTAAGTCAGCTTAACTCTTAGGCATAATCCTCCTGTCATCCTAATTATTGTGTTATCTCTGCCTAGGACTCTGGACTGCCCACAGCCACCTTAGTGGGAGGTCCTTGAGTCTGAGAGGGCTATTGTCTCCAGCAGTGTTGGGTTGCAGCTGGGAAGAATAACAGGCCCCCTCTCCCTTCCCAGAAAGAGCTGACTGATGAGTTCCGGGAACTGCGGGCCACAGTGGAGCGGATGGGGCTCATGAAGGCCAACCATGTGTTCTTCCTGCTGTACCTGCTGCACATCCTGCTGCTGGATGTCTCTGCCTGGCTCACCCTCTGGGTCTTTGGGACATCCTTCGTGCCCTTCCTCCTCTGTGCGGTGCTGCTCAGTGCAGTGCAGGTGAGAGCCTTTGGCTTGTCAAGTGCACAGCCATGCTCAGCGTCCCTGGGGAAAGCTCTTTGACCCCTTCAGAAGGCCAAGGAGCCCTGCCCTGTGAGGGAGAGTTAGCGCAGGAGGACAACATATGTTCCATTTCTGAGGCTTTTATCTGCTCATCACCCACATGTGTGTCTTCATTTCTCTCATTGCCTCTCTACCTGCTGCTCCCAGGGTTCCCCTCCTGCTGTGGAATTTGTTCTCTGAAACTTCAGGTTCAGGTTCTGCCATAGCCCAAGTGTGCCAAGAACAAAGATCCTGGTTTGGCTTGGTTCCCTCCCCACCAGTGACATGCTAATAATGGCTGGGTCCTAATTCTTGACTGTGAGACTGATTTGGTTAGTGACCCTTTTTGCATTCTGGATGCCAGTCCATCATAAGTTGTGAACTTCAGAGCTGGGGAAACTGAAGAACAGGAAAGGGATAGTGATTTACCGCAACACACATGTGAGTCAGTGGCAGAGCCAGAATTAGGACCCACGTTTCCTGACTGCTGATGGACATCTCAGGATTTGGTGGATGAAGGAAGATGGAGGGGCTGCAGGAGGCGTTGAGGTCAGTGAGAGGGATGCCGGGCTGGGGGGCTGTTCTCAGTGCTGACTTTTCTCACCCAGGCCCAGGCTGGCTGGCTGCAGCATGACTTTGGGCACCTGTCAGTCTTCAGCACCTCCACGTGGAACCATCTGCTACATCATTTTGTGATTGGCCACCTGAAGGTCAGTGGGATAGAGAGGGGCTCTCTGAAACTCCAGGCAACAAAGGGCTGCTGGGGCAGGGGGGAAGGGTACTAGGTTTTCATACTCGTGTCCCTGCTTTTCTGTAGGGGGCCCCCGCCAGTTGGTGGAACCATCTGCACTTCCAGCACCATGCCAAGCCCAACTGCTTCCGCAAAGACCCAGATATCAACATGCATCCTTTCTTCTTTGCCTTGGGGAAGATCCTGTCTGTGGAGGTGAGCGGAGGTAGTGGAAAGGTCTTGGGGAATGGAAAATAGCCAGCACGGAGGGCTTTGGGGGAAATGCCCACAATGTTGTCAGTATGGGTAAGACATCAAGGGCCGAGCTGGCTGGGGCTTTGCCATTTGGAAGTTCTGGGAATCAACAGGCAGTAGACTGGGGCTGCCTGGGACAACATCACCATCCTCCCTAGTGAGTTCAGTCAGCACATAGTTATTGCATAGAAAGTACCACATGCTGCAAAGGATCCAGAGGATGACCAGGAGATCACTGTGTGTGCCCTGCTCATCCTAGAGGGTGATGAGGGCACCTCCTGGGGCTGCTTTGGACCCTCCTGCCCCAGGCAGTCACCCCCGGCACTTGCTATTGCTCTCAACACTTGGATCTCCTACTTGTCAGTCATCCCTGTCCCCTGGACTGATGTCTAGAACACAGATAGGACTGTCTTATTCTTCTTTGACACCCAGTGCCTGGAACATTCACTCACCGAATGCTTTCCACGCTTCTGATCCCAGCCTGACTTCCGTGGTGGTCAGCATTGGGTTTGAGCAGAAATGATAACATAGTCCTGAAGGAAGAATGTCTGGGGGTAGAGATCTGGTGAGCTTTTAGTGAGCATCAGGCAATGGAAGGCTCTGAAAGGCCAGCAGAGTTCTTTGAAAAGTAAATTTAAAACCCTGTGTCCCAAGGCTCCAGGCTACAGCTGCCAGTTCCCCCTCCCCAACTCTGTGACATTTCAGCTTGCTAGGAATTAAACTGTTGTTAGACGCATTTCAGTTCTAGGCATGAGTTCAAGGTAGCCTGGCTCTGTTCTCCCCTCTGGCAATGAGAACTCTGTGGAAAGGTCTTGACAGCACTGGCTGTCCTGGCATGAGGAGCTTATAGTTTGAGATTCATGCCCTACCTGTCCATAATGTTCGTTTTTCTACCTCCTGAACATGGACTTCTTGGGTTTGTTACATGTCCAACTCCAACACTGTGTGAACCAGCCCTGCCCCCCAACCTGGCTCAGTTGGCTGCTTCAAGGGCAGTGTGGTTATTTACTAGGCAGTAGTACTTCCGTTGTTACTACGGGGGGTCAAAAAAAACAGATGGGGAGGCTAAGTGGCAGGAACCATCTGACGCCACTACCTTTACTGCTTCTTGGTACTCAGGTATTCTATCTGCAGATATGAACGATAAGAGAATGATCTGGGACCCAAAATAGCCTTTCCTTCTTTTGTTCTTTTTTTCCCCGCTAGCTGTGAGGCTGGGGATAAGCGCCTGTTAGTGAGTCCCTGGGCTGTCAGCTGCTTGGGGCTTGCTTCAGTCCCTCGGGGTACAACTTAACTGGATCTTGATGCCCATGCTGACCCTGTGACATCCACCCCTGTGCCTTCCAGCTCTCCTGGAGGACAAGGAGGTACAGGGGACACTTTGCTCTAAGTAGAACCCTTTTGACGGAGGGTCTAAACACAATGGGGCAAAGTTATTAGGATCATAATGGCATTTGGTTGCCATTCAAGGAGGCAGCAATGAATGGGGCTCCTTTTCATAACAGTTCCCAGATAGGAGGCCAGGGTTCTGCCCCACCCACCCCACCAAACAAGAAGGGTGCTTCTCTTTCGGTGTCCCTCTCAGTTAATGTTGATCAGGATGGGGTGACTGTCACCACCACATCTAGCTCACCAGCAAACCTTGTTCACACTGCCTCTGAAGCACAGCCCAAACCGACTGACTTCACTAGCTCCACCGCTCTGCCTCCCGCGGCCTGGTCCAGCTCTGGTCTGTGTTAGCTCCAGCCTCCTCCCTACAACTATACCTGCCCCTACGATTCTCTTCACCTCTAGCCAGAGGGAGCCCTTTAAAGTGCAAAGTGGATCATGCCACATCCATTGGAAACCTTCCAGCAACTTCTCATTGCCACTGAAATAAAACCCAAACTCCCTACCATGGTTTTACCAAGGCCTTCTAGGGCCCTCTGTGATCTGGCCCCTCCCTGGGTTTCTGGTCTTCTCACTCTCCCACTGCTTCCTGTCCCTTGAGCGTCCGGGAGCCTCTGCGCTGGCCATGCCTCTGCTTTGAATGTTCCTCCACTGAATGTCTGCGTTGCTGGCCCTTCTCATCAGTCAAGTCTCACTTCAGATGGCAGCACCCGAGGGAGGCCATGTCTGACCACCGCGCTGCCTCCCTCACTTTCTATTTTTCTCTTTTTAATTTGTGAACTACCTGAGCTCTGTTGACAAATTTATCACCGGTTTCCTCTCCTCAGGTTGTAGGCTATGAGGGTAGGAACTTTGTATTGTTCACCTCTCTATCGTCGGCAGCTAGAACAGTGCTAGGCACACAGTAGGCGCTCAAGTACTTGTTGAATGAATCCGTTAATGTGGCAAGAATGCTTCATCTAGCTAAAGTGACTTGCACAGAATAAGCTCTCAGTAAATGACCTGTGAACACAGAGGGCGGACGCATGGAAGGATGAGCTGGCCTTCTGCTCTGGAGTTAAGTGCTCCTCTTGTGCCCTTGTGGTTGTCTGGTCGCCTGAACTAGTTGGGGCAAGAGATACAGAAGGAGCTGTGGAGCAACAGCAGAGCTTTGCTGTCGTGTTTCTGTGAGCCCACGCTAGGGATTCTGGGTTGACTGGTTGTCCTGGCAGTGCCAGCCTGTCTCTTCAGCAGCTGGATTTACAAAATGACCATCACCTGCCGGGGAAAACCTTGCCAGAACTTTCAGATTGCCAAGTTGTTCTTGGTATCCTTTCCACAAATATTTGCCAAACTTTGCTTAGCTTTCAAGAGATTTTGTAAAGCTCATGAGACCAAAAGATTTTGATGGGGAGGATTAGGAGCTGGATATAGCAGGAATACTTAACCTGTATAGGGGTAGATTATGATTGTCCATGGAGAGTCTGATGTCAAAAACATACCAGATGGGAGAAAGGAAGGGGAGAGGACAGTGGAGCCTGGAAACCTCATTACAAAGGTGTCTCTGGATGAACACAAGGAGTCCTGAGGACCTTTAGACTGTGCTGTACACGTCCCTCATGTAGGCATGGCCAGCGAGCTGCAGGCCATGGCGTGGCACGTGTGCAGAGCACAGCCCGGTGCTTCATGTTCCACGTGCTGGAGGTAAGGCTGGGCCCACTGCAGCCTTCCAGTAGCACACCAGCAAGCTGACAGCTCTGCAGTGGGCCCACACTTCCAAGCAGGGAAAAACTAAGGTCACAGGGGAAGGGAAACAGGTGACTGGTCTATGGATGCTGATTTGTTTGCTTTTCTTTACAGCTTGGTAAACAGAAGAAGAAGTACATGCCATACAACCACCAGCACAAATACTTCTTTCTGAGTGAGTGTCCTCGTCCCACATGGGGGGCTGCCTTGGGAGGGGGTGCTAACGAGTATGAAGAGGAAATGGCTCTCCAAGGGATAGTGGTATTTTAGGGGAAGAGGCTGGAAGAAGCACTCCAACCCCAACCCTGGTTACTGCCTGCATGGGAGCAGTCTGCCCTCTCAGCTGAGCAAAGGCAACAATTCGGCTAATGTTTGTTCATTTGGTTTGGAGACAAACCTCATCTTAAAGCTTGTGAAACAGAAACCTGGGCCGTGGTGACCTAGTTGAGTCCAACTCCCAGGGGATCAAAGGTACAGACAGTCCTAGGAGGCAGCAGCGGAAGAGCTATTAGAACTGAGAAGAAGACATTTCTATGGTTATCTTAAGCACTTTCTGAAGACTGCTGTACATTCCCTGCTTTACAAGTCTGCTCCATAATGCTCAAAATTTGAGCTTAAAAACTTTAAAATTTCAAATTTTAAAAGGAAGGGAAAGAAAGATTTCACTGATCCCATTTTAGTTTGAAGGAATTCCTCCTAACTGCCTATTACCAACTATCCCTACTAGAGAAAGGTGGATGGGGCAGAAGGGTGGACAAGAGACCTCTGGAAGAAAGAATTTTAGAATCCATGGCACCTCAGGATGGCGGAGCCATGGGTGGGCACGGTAAGGCAGGGGTCATAGGCAGTATCAGGCACTGCAGGGAAGAGATACAGAACAGGAAATGGGGCAGCATGTGGGATGACACCCACCTCTTCAGCTCCCAGTGTTTTTCAAAAGAAGCCCTCTGTTCCTTCCCACAGCCGACCTCCAGGGCTCTAGGTTGGGGTGGCACAAGCCCATCTCCCTGTTCCACGGAAGTGAGCTGCTTCTCCTGGGCAGGATCCACTCGCCCCCCGCCCACCCCACACACACGCTGCCTTGCTTCTGCCACCTCAGCTGCGTGGTAGAGCAGCCAGGACACAGAGCCAGTGCCTGCAGGGACAGGCCTAGAGCCAGTAGGAAGGCCCTGGCCAAGGCAACACAGGGAGCATTTTAAGGACATGGGAGCAGAGCAAGTCCCACACGTGGCGCGCTTGCTCTGCTGCAAGCTGGAAGAGTGCCACTCCCACCCCTCACCCTCAGGGCACTGTCTTGGGAGATTTCTCCTTGTCCAGACTTGCGTTTATGCCCGCCCTCAGTGCCTGCTGGTTCCAGTGGATTGAAGAGTGCTCAGGCAGCTGGAGAGGTGACGGGATGGTGGAGGAGGCAGCCCAAGCTGGAGGCTGTCTCTCCAGCACCAACTAGCCCTTTCCTGACCCTCACGCGGCTCATGCCCCCTCCTTATCTCTGTTTCTTCCCCAGTTGGGCCCCCAGCCTTGCTGCCTCTCTACTTCCAGTGGTATATTTTCTATTTTGTTTTCCAGCGGAAGAAGTGGGTGGTGAGTATTCATGGCCAAAGGTCCCACATCCTGTCTCCAGTACCCAGAGAGGGGCAAAATAGGTTTTCCTGGGGAAACTAAGACTGACTTCAGGCCTAATTTAGAGCAAAATAATAGAACCAGGTATAGATTCTCCATATCTCTAAGTGAGATGAAATGATTTGGGCTTAGCAGGCAACCTGACTCTCAATGCCTGATTCCATGCAGCCAGCATCTCCTGAGGTTCTTGTGCTGGGCATGCTGCCAAGGCCAGGCGAGGACAGGAAAGGTGAGGGGGAAACAGTACCTATTCTCACGAAACTTCTGATGAAGCAGAACATGGTTGTTAGCAGAAAAGAGATACAGGCAAAAGGTTCTGGGGATTCCAAAAGGGGCTTGACTGTACCTGGCCTTGTGAAGTCACTTTTCTAGCTGGCCTTAGGATAGGCAGTTGATAGGCAGAGGTGGGCCAGGAGGACGATGGACTCTGAGCAGAGCAGCTGGGGAGTGAGGGGTTAGTTTGGCCACTGGACATATCATGGAAGACTCAGATGTCAGGGGAAGAGTATGGTGCTTGGTTCAGTGTGCAGAATAGTGACTGGAGTTTTGATTAGGGCACTAGCATGGACTGAGGCCTGGTCCTGGAAGAGCCATTTGGTGGCACGCTGAACGGTTCAGATGGTTTGGGAGGAGCTGAAGACAGGGAGACCCTGCAGGCCTTGCTATTTGTGAAGGTGACATACAAGGAGGCCTGGGAGGTGCCACTAGGGATGGAAGAAAGGAGCAGTGGCACTAGATACTGTAGGATTGGGCCACTGAGAGGAGAAGCTGAAAATGAGCGACTACCAGGAGAATCGCTGCAGTGTGCGAAGAGATGGGTGAAGTGAGAGGAAGAGGAAGAGGAAGAGCTGCGCTGTGGCTAAAACGCCCTCTGCCTTGCTCACGGCAGGACCTGGCCTGGATGATCACCTTCTACGTCCGCATCTTCCTCACTTATGTGCCGCTGCTGGGGCTGAAAGGCTTCCTGGGCCTCTTCTTCATGGTCAGGTAGTATACGACGGGGACCAGGGATTGGTGAAGGAAAGCAAGATGTTGGGGGGTGACCAGTCTGATCTGGGGGCTGTGCTAGGACTTTGGGTAGCAGCGGGGCTTTCAGGAGTTGGCTCAGGAAGGTACATAGGCTAGAAGGGAAGTGAAAACTCTGGGCTCTGCTACACTGTTTTTGTCTGTGTGCAACAGGTTCCTGGAAAGCAACTGGTTTGTGTGGGTGACACAGATGAACCACATTCCCATGCACATTGATCACGACCGGAACAAGGACTGGGTCTCCACCCAGGTAAGGGATGGTCACTCTCAACACCCAGACATAACACAACTAATGAAAAGGGTGAGGGTGGGTGGGTAAGAGTAATTGCAAAAAAAAAAAAAAAAAAAAGGAATAAAGGTCCCAACAGCATTTCCTCCTTAGCTGAGGCTTCTCCCCTGCCACTCTGTGAAGGGGGTGAACAGGACAGTCTCATGCTCTGTCGTCAGCCAGCCTTACCTGGAGTAGGCTGGGCAAAAGTTGGGTCTTTTCCTCCAGCTCCAGGCAACATGCAACGTCCACAAGTCTGCCTTCAACGACTGGTTCAGCGGACACCTCAACTTCCAGATTGAGCACCAGTGAGTAGGGGAAGCTGGGGACCGTGCAGGGTGGGCAGCAGGTGGGAGCAGAGGAGCAGGAGCCACTGACACTCCCCTGTTCTCCCTGAAGTCTTTTCCCCACGATGCCCCGACACAATTACCACAAAGTGGCTCCCTTGGTGCAGTCCCTGTGTGCCAAGCATGGCATAGAGTACCAGTCCAAGCCCCTGCTCTCAGCCTTCGCCGACATTGTCCAGTGAGTATCTGAGCCCAGGACTGTGGCCGGTCGGGAGGGCAGAGGGCAGGACAATGGGAATAGTGGTGATGCATGGGGTGCGAGTGACAGGGTTTTCCCAGGCATCCGCAGTGGAGGTCACCCAGGCAAAGGCAGGGTGCTCTACTGGTCTTGTGGCCAGGTCAGGCCTGTGCCTTGCTGGGCTTGCCCTTGGTGCCATGGCCCAAGTCAGCTTCTCAGAAGCAAAGGGGAGGGAGGGAAGCCGCCACATGGAAGAGGGCCTTAAGTCACGGGCTCGCCTCCGTCTGTCCGTAAGAACCTCCCTGCTCCATGTCTGGTGGGCCCAGCTCTGCCTGTGTCCCTCACTGTCTGCTCCATTTTGTCCCCACAGCTCACTGAAGGAGTCGGGGCAGCTCTGGCTGGATGCCTATCTTCACCAATAACAACAGTGCCCCCTGCCCCACGTGGAAGAGGAAGAGGAGGACTCTGAAGCCAAAGCAGAGTGGAGCTTGAGGGACAATGCCACTACAATTCTAATATTCGGGGGGGGGAGGGGGTTGGGGACATAAAGGCTCTGGCTCCAGCGTCTCCCTTTTATCCTCTAGGCACAAATCTAAAGAGGTGTGAGGGGGACACACAAGTCCCCCAGAAGGAAGGAAGGAGCTGTTGGGGCAGGGATGTGGCACAGTTTTATTGTTTCATTTTTCCGGTTTGGCAGATGCAGGTGGCTGGTGAGCAAAGGGAACCAGGAGGGTATTAGAAGAGGGGGACCAACTGAGCCCAGAGTCAGGCAGGTTTGGCACTAAAACCCCACTCATGTATATGGTGAGCTCTTCTCGCTGGTCCACTTCTCCACCCTCACTTGAAAACCTCAGAGGGATGGAGCAACTGAACCTTCTGAGCAAGATTTAGAAAGGAAGCATTAACACTTAGAATTCTGGGTTGGCTGGACGCGGTGGCTCATGCCTGTAATCCTAGCTCTCTGGGAGGCTAAGGCGGGAGGACTGCTTGAAGTCAGGAGTTCGAGACTAGCCTGAGCAAGAGCAAGACCCTGTCTCTACAAAAAATAGAAAAATCAGCCAGGTGTGGTGGCATGCACCTGTAGTCCCAGCTACTCGGGAGGCTGAGGCAGTAGGATCGCTTAAGCCCAGGAGTTTGAGGTTGCGGTGAGCTAGGATGACACCATTGCAGTCTACCCGGGGTGACAGCGAGACTATGTCTCAAAAAAAACAAAAAACAAAAAAAGCCCACTTAGAATTCTGGGGCCTGGTATACCAGTGCCAGGGAGCTTGGCTCACTGCCCAGGGCTAGTTATGAACTAGGTCTGCCTCAGGCTGAGGCAGGAGAAGCCATTTTCCAGTTTCAGGAGCAGGTAGGGCAAAGGCCCTAAAGGAGGGTCTAGAGGGAACACTAGGTCCTAGCTCTTGCAAAAACAGATGGTAGAGAGAGTTGCTGGCTTCATCTCTTCAGCCACCTCCTAAGGAACAGAGAGGACTGAGTCTACTTCTCACTCCACAGCAATGGAGCAGATGTGGCAGCCGTCCTCCCTAGAAATAAATGGGGCACCAAGTGGGGTTCCTGTTTGCTTCCCAACCTGCAATTCCAAGTTTAATAAAACAGCAACTAGTGAGCACAAGTGATCAAATTGGGAGATGCCAATTACCAGTCACAAGAAAAGACACAAGTTTCAGTCACAAGGAGTGTAAGGGAACAGAGACTTTCAATAGACTAAATTATGTTGCAGCATTATTTTTGAGCAGGAACAGTGGGTTAAACATAATCAGTTTATAGTTCTAAATCAGAAATATGAAGATTAGGTAGTAGGTTATCAGAACTTATTAACATTAGTGTCACTAAAGTTGATATTCAACCCCCTACTGCTAAATCTGACTGGCTCTCCAAAAAATAAAAAATGTTAAAGAAAGAAATAGGAAGATTAAAAACACAGTAACATTTGTGATCGTTATTGCCTTAGCTAGGTGTCTTACTCTGTCCACTCTTGTTCAGGTATCTTATTCTTCTGGAGACCAGATAGGAATTTCGGATGACTTCTTACAAAGCACATCCATGTGATACTAAAATGTAATTTTTTAATCTTCTGGATTTTAAAAGATAAAAACAGTTTAAGCCATCTCTGCAGAGAGAGAACAGAGGAATATCCCAGGAGTCTTGTCCTCACTCCCAGGGCTGCTTTCCTCCCTGGCCCACAGCCTTTCAGTCCAGGTGAGGGGGATTATTTCTTTGCCTGTTCAACAGCATCTACTCTTGGCATATTGACCATTTCAACACTGGGAGAAGAGAGCCTCACACTAGAAGGAAAAAGCAGAGCCCACGTATAGTTCTGGGAGGGAACAGCAGACCGTCAAGGAGATGAAGGTCCCAAGGCACCTTGGGATAGGGTTAGAGGTACTACCTGCAGAGAGGCTGTCAGGATTACTTAGAAGTTTGTCAAAACCAAGACGGGTGTGGAAGGGGAATATAGTTGGGGAACAGGTTGCAGAAGAGTTCAGATCTTTTCCATTTGGGCAGATTTTGCCTGGCTGGAGAATCTGGTTTAAAATAGGGTCAAAAAATTAGAAGCAGAATTGAAGAGTTCTACTTTCTTGGCTTCCTCACTCCAAAATAGGTGCTATTTCTTGCGCATTCCTCTGTTTCCTGACACCTAAGATTTTGGGGTGGTGTCACCAGCCTGTCCAGCCAACTGGCTTTGGGTCCAGGCTACCCAATCTAAGCAAACACTGGTGAGACTCTACTGAGCCAAGACTAGGTCCTCAAAGCACCTGAACCACTGTGGCCTTCTCTCCTCAGCCTATAGCAATACGGTCTCTCATGGCCACAAAAGGACATATCAGTGACAAAAGGCTCAGAGTGTTAACAGAGGTAAAATGAATGATCTCAAATCTACTGACAGATGAGAAAATGGGCCTAGAGAGGAAAAGTTACCTTGGTCACAGATCATGGCAGAAGTAACATTTGAACTCAGTATTTTTACAACTCCAACTTCTATGTTTATCTTTGTTACTTTCATCTTTCTACTACCTGGCCAGAGGCATTTCCTTTAATCAGGCCCGGTATGAGTATCCCTTTTGTGTGTGCCAATTTTGTTACATCCTATTGAAGTAAAGCAGGAAAATAAAAGTTAAGTTTGACCAAATGAAGGCTGTTCCATTTGTAACCCATGATGCTTCTCTGTTATGTGTACACGGGATTCCCTGGTGCTCGACTACAAGTTACTGTTCACCTCTATGTGCTGTAACTGCTTTCTGAACATGAATCACTACAGAACCCTTTGTATAAGTCCCTTGGGCAGAGGAAGGAAGGCACATAAGGACGCTCTAGAAAACACCAAGGGTGGCAACAAAGAGCAAGTCCTTCCCACGACATCCATGTGTTCAAATGCAAGGTTGCCTAGATAGACCTGCCAGGTTTCAATGCCCTAATCCTTTTGTCCTTCAGTTTTCCATTTTGAATCAATTTCTCTTTTTACTTTTCAACTCATTTCTAGGAAGTTTCTAAATGGTTAGTCCCCAAGAGTCCTATTTGCCTAAATCTTTCTCTGCAAGCACAGTGCCTCAGAGCTGGACTACAGAGCAATTCCTCTTAACCTTCCATTATACCAGAACAGCTCTCCTAAGCAAAAATACGACATTTGGAGGCATAATTGACTTTCCCTGCCGTGTGCCCATATGGTTAGATTAACAAACTCTAGAAAAGATCAAGCAACTCAGCTTCGAAAAACAAACTACTACATGCTTGACTACCACGGGGCACAAGCCCTTAATTACAGTCAGGGGCACTGAGGTGGTAACTCTTAAGAAATCTTACCATCACCAAAGCACTACTGCCATTACCGCAGGTTTAGAATCAAACTACCTGAATCAGAAAATGCAGCTCAAATAAGTTGTATGGCTTGGTTCAGTCTGGGAAAATGTTTCATTTGTCATCAACTGTGAGGAGTAGAGCAGTAGACAAAACTAAGCTCCCTGCCCTCAGGATAGAACATTTTGTCTCTCCCAGTGATTTTCAAAAGAGTGCCCTAATGATGAGGCCATTGCAGGGGAGACAATGTTCCATTCCTGCTTCAACCAGAGGCACTCTTATACAGAGATTTCACTTTAAAAATAGGTTAGCTCAGGCCAGGCATCGTGGCTCACACCTGCAATCCTAGCACTCTAGGAGACTGAGGCAGGATTGCTTGAGCTCACGAGTTTGAGACTAGCCTGAGCAAGAGTGAGACCTCCCGATCTCTACTAAAAATAGACAAAATTAGCCGGGCACGGTGGCACTTGCCTGTAGTCCCAGCTACTTGGGAAGCTGGGACCCGGAGGATCAAGCCAGGCTGTGAGCTAGGCTGACGCCATGGCACTCCGGCGAAGGCAACAGTGAGACTCTGTCTCAAAATAAAAGAAAAAATAGTTTAGCTCCATCAAAAACTTAAAAGATTTGAAAACCACTGGTCTTTAGTCTTCTACCTGTTTAATCTGTCAAGAACTGTCAACTTAAATATTGGAAAGTTACTTAAGTGTCCTTGTTAACTTGAAATGGTGGTGATTGAAATGCTAAAAATTCAGAAACCCAAATGGGCCAGCTCCCCACCAGGCATTATCAGGATCAGAAAACTTTCAAAGTTCAAGAACATTCCATCTCTATGAGAAGCAGCAACCTGAATTTGATGTTACAAAAGGAGCAAGAAAGTGGTTTCTAAAGGGCAGCTTTCATATTCATAAACTGGCAAAGTAAATGCTTGGATGTTATAAGGTAGTTGATCTAAATTGTGAGGCTTTCTCAAAGGAGCTCCTTACCTCACATAGAGAGTAGGTGGAAGATTTGAAATCCATTCAATTTATTAAAACTCCCTTCCCAGACGGATAAATGAGGCATCCTCCTCCAAATGGCTGAAGTACTGCCACAGCAGCCAAGGCCATTTTATGGGGCATGGCGCCACCTTGTGGCCACTGTCGAACCACCTACTGTTAATAGGGCGCCATTCCAGCAGGGCCTTTTTGTGTGAGACAGGGTCTCTCTTACTTGCCCAGGCTGGAGGGTAGTGGCTCAATCGTCATTCACTACAGCCTCGAACTCCTGGGGACTCAAGTGATCCTCCTGCCTCAGCCTCCTGAGTAGTGAGGACTACAGTTGTGCATCACCATTCCTGGCTGATTTTTATTTTTTTTTTTGTAGAGACAGCATCTAGCTATTTTGCCCAGGCTGGTCTCAAACTCCTGGCCTGAAGCAATCCTCCTGCCTTGGCCTCCCACAGTGCTGGGATTACAGACATAAGCCACAGCACCCAGCCTCCAGCATGTTATTTAATTAAAAAGGAGAACATTATATTCTATCTGGAGCCCGGGGATATTAATATTTTCAAATGTTCTCAAAGAACATGACACTTTGGTTACTTTTGTAATTTTATTGACTTTTTTCTGTTCATAACTTCAAAATAAAAACAGCACATGAAAACCAGTGTATTATCCCAATGTCTCAACACAGTTGATTGCCGTAGAAAGGCCAGAACATCATCTTACTCCTCTGAATAACCACTGTAAAGACTCAAACTACATAGTAAGTTCAAGTTTCTGCCCACACCAACACATAGCCAATAATCAAACCCTTGCTGCCACTTCCAGGGGCTGTGGCTCTCCGCCTGTCTTATCTCTCAGCGACTCTTCCGGTGCTAAGACTAGGTCTTCCTGACGGGTCTCTTTCAGGGTGGGTCAAGGCTGAGCTGGAGGGAGAAGCACAGTCTGGGTCCACAATCACCTCCCTCTGGCCACCAGTTGGCCAGCCAGGAAATCATTTCCATACAGTTTTTGTCTCCACTGTTTGTCTCCCTCTTCCTTCTCTAAGACTTATTGCTATCAATTTCACATAACAGTGGATTCAGTGTCCATTCAACTGCCAAAGAAGTGGTTTGAGTTTGAGCCTGACATATTTTCCTGAGCTAAAAAAGAAAACAAAGTACCTCTATGGCCTTCCTGCCATTAAGATCAAGTAAAAAAGGGAAAAGCACTACTGAGAAGGGCAGCATTAGAAAAGCAACAGATTCTCCTCCCCACCCCCATGGAGGCTGCTCTAGCTCTAGCTCTTGAGGGTACAACAAGGCAGTACAACAAGGAGGTATGATGGGGGAAATGTTTATTTTCCCCTTTTGAACTTTCCTGCTGTCCCCGTCTTTGCCTTCTTCTTAGCGGATCCCTTGGGTTCTGGCTCCTTGCGCTTAGCCGAAGACAGCGAGCCAGTCACCTTGAAGAAATCATCCAGGCGCCCCTGGGTGCTGCCTTGGCGGCTCTTGCTCAGCCGCTTGACCCCACTACGGATTCGCTCCTCAGAGAATTGCTTCTCACCACACATGAACTTGACCAGCTCTTCTTCATTTGGCTCGCTCCACTTCAGCTCCACAGACTCTGGGTCCAGCACTTCGGGTTCCAGGAAGAGCCGCTGGGCTTCCTTGTGGAGCCAATTTTCTGGCACGGGGTACTTGTTGGGATCGAGCCGCCTCACGATCTCCTCGATGCTCTTGTGCTTCTGGATGAGGTCCACAGCCCGCTTGGGGCCGATGCCCCGGATACTCTCACAGTAGTCACTACCCAGCAGGATGCACAGATCCACAAACTGCTCCTGGTTCAGGCCCAGCTGCTGCAGAATCCGGCTCAGGTGGAATTCCTGGATGGGCAGCTTCTTGGCCTCACTGGCAGTCAGGTGTCGCATTAGCACAGGGCTGCCGAAGGTGAGGCAGTCCATGTCCTCAGTGGCCGCAGCGTAGACTTTGCCGGCCTTCACCAGGGCAGCACAGCTGGCCTCTGCCTCACTGGGTGCGTCGAGGTACGGGATGCCCATGAGGCTCAGCAGATGTTTGCACTCATCGTTGTGCTGCTTAGTGACCTTCACCAGACGCTTGGTGAATTTTTCCACCTCCTCCTCGGCCCCAGCGGCCTGAGCCTGCTGCAGCTGCTTCTCTGCCTCAGCCCGCCGCTCACTGCGTTTGGCCAGCTCACCCGATTTAAGCTGTGGTGGTTTGCCGTCAAAGACATACACGGGCTTGATGCCGTTCTCCATCATGCGGATGGTGCGATAGAACATGCCCATCAGGTGGCTGGTGGTCTCACCCTCCTCGTTCTGCAGCACATCCCCACCCTGGCGAACAGCAATCAGGAACTGATAAATGCTCATGGAGGCATCAATGGCCACCTTTCGGCCAAAGTAGCTCTTGATGTCATTCTCCCGGATGGCACTGGGGGCCACATCAGCAATCAGTTTGGCCAGGCCTTGAATCCCCATGGCAATACAGAGGAGGGATGGCTAAAAGACAAAGGCGAGTAAGAGAAGGATAAACTTCAGGGATGCAAAAGGAACAAGGGTTATAATTGGTGCTATGTCACCAACTTCACATGTTCACCTAATCAAATTTAGCACAACAAAAAAGACACAAAGTCAGCACTGCAGGAGATAAAAGGATGAACAAGAGAAGGTCCCCATTCTCAAAAAACTTAAAGTCTAGCAGGAGAATTTGCTCATTTAATACTAAGGCTTACTGAGTACCAGGAACTGACCTGGGTGCTTAGGGGAATAAACACTGTTGATATTCTAAAGCAATAGCATTATCTGTTATACAAAAAAGACTACAACATAATGTCTGCATCAAGGACCATGGAAGGCCAGAGGAAGTGCTTGGCCCAGCTTGAGGAGCCCAGGGATCACAATGACAGAACTGAGCCTTGAAAGACAGGCAAATATTAATGCCAGTTAAACAAATATAAGTGATTTGTTCTAAGTCTCTGGAGAACTCTGACTAATAAAGTAGTCTTGAAGAATAATATAGCAAACACAAGCAAATGGGGAGTAATGTGGCTTTCCCACATGCTGCTCTAACCTCTCTTCAGCATCCCCTCAGCACATAAAAGAGTTTCTACATTTACCATGATGTTGCTAGGAGTTTTAAGTCTTTCCCCTTGTATCCGTCCACCACATTTCACTAAGTCTGAAAAGTGAACACCATGGCTCCTACCCTACCCCAGGTCCTGATTTAGGAGCCTGGCATGCTGTAGTCACTCAGTCCAGTATTGCACTTCTCTGGTTCAGGCCACTCATCAACTCTTTCCTAGGACAGTATTTCCCAACCCACCTTATAATTTTTGCCACTTCCAACTAAAATCTGTACTTTCGTTCACTTAATATGTTCTTTAAATGGACACAATTTTTTTAAAAAAAACTAAGTTGAAAAGAGAACTCATCTTAAGCAATAGTATCTGTTACATCTGTTACATTTTAATATATGTTAAATGTGTACCTGTTGAAAAGGATATTTTTGGGGTGCAACTTAAAGTCATCTTGTACCCACTGGACATAGGTGCCCAACAATCTAAGAAATATTCTACCAGGCCTTCTAATTGTTCCCACTCTTCCTTCCCACGGTTCTTTCTAAAGCATAAATGACTCTGTGCCCTCCTCCTCCCATCCACTCACCCCCTCCTTCAAGATCCATCTCATTTTACTTCTCCTGTGAATGGCAATGGCAAAAGCTCTGGCCTTGAGTCTAAGGGCCAGCATTTACCATCTGGGTGACATTCCTAAATCACTTAAGTTTGGTTTTCTCATCTATAAAATAAGAATGACAACCATGCCTGTCTTGCATGATGATTGCCAGGGTTAACTGAGACAACAGCTGTAAGTTTCTACTGTCCCGACATAACACCAGGTACTTTGTAAATGCTCCCCATCCAAAACCCATTCAATCCGTTCCTTCCTGCCTCAAACGGGCAGCTTTGCTAGAATTTGTACTGAAATGACCATTCACAGCCTTTTATCGTCTCACGGCATCCAACAGAAGCAGGCAGGAAAGGCGCCTAAACAAGTAAAGTTTCAAAAATGTCTCTCGTCCAGAGTCTTAGTAAAAACACACCCCGATCTCATAAGATCTAAGTTATTAACGTCTTTCTAAAAGCGAAGAAAGAGGCTCGGAAGGTACGCGAATGGCCCAAGTCTCACAGCCGGAAAGTGGCAGGACCGCCAGACTGCGAATCCCGCGCACGCCAGATTCCGGCTCCCCACGGCACCCAGCGCAGAGCGGACCGCGTTGCTCTACGAGGTGCTTCCCACGGGGCCTCACCTGGCCTTTGGGGCACAACGCTTTGGCAGCTAAAGCCTGGTCCAGTGTTGCCCAGGACACTCCTAAAGTCTGCTGCCCTCTCCGCTTAGCTGCGGGTCAGCTCTTGCTCCGGCGCCTTCCAAAGCCCGCGCTCCCGTCACGTGACCCGCCCGCCGCGCACAGCCTCCCGGGGAGTGTAGTGCAGGTCCCGCCCCCTCAGACAGCTGCTCTCATGGCAAACAGTCCCTCCGGGGAGAACGGACTCTCTCAGCGGCCCTGCCCGAACCTTCCCCATCGCTTGTCCCCATTCTACCCACAACAGGGCCCCGCAGGCCCCAGCTCCCGCTACACCCGAAATCACAGGACTACAGGTCCCACAATGCCTCTCGCGCGAGGACACTTCCTCTTCCGGCTGCGAGAGGCTTTTGCTCCTGCCGACGTGTTCTTCCGGTGGCGGAGTGGAGACTTACTTACTCTGTGCAGGGCGAAATGGTGAGAATGTTGAGGGGAGTTTTGGACAGGGTTGTGAGGAGCACTTGGGGCCTGGCCCACATCGGGATTCTCTCGCGGCGACATCAAGACGTCGGAGATCCAGAGGGCGGGACGCTCCTGGAGCCTCCTCCGGCTTGGGCTGAGGGATGGGGAAAGGAAACCCCTTGCCTGCCATGAACTCCTTAGGCTGAGGTCTTGATCGGACCTGGCTTAGAGCTCGCGATTTATAAAGATGAGGGGACTGGGGTGTATTTTGAATACTTTCAAGCTTGTATCTCTGTTACCTGCGGTCTGCTGTCTCTATTTGGAAAGTTCTTCCCTTTGGCGAACTCGTACCCGTCCTGTAAGGCCCTGGGTAAATGTCATTTCTTGGTGAAGCACTTCCAGCTCTCTCTGGCACTTGGCCAATCCCTCCTGGGAGCGCCCACAACCTCTGTACAGACCTCTGGCCACGTTTCATGGACTTCTTTGTTTTCTGCCACGCCTCCTAGTGACCACCGTCTGACGTGCATCTAGCTCTGGGATGAAGTCTATTCATCTTTGTATTCCCAGTGCCACACACAGGGCCTGTAATTGGAGGCTCAGTAAATGGCAGTGATTGTCTTTATCATTTTAGGGGGAGGGGAACATAATTGTTTACTGAATTGAATTCCAGTGTCTCTTAGAACAATGGGGTCAGTTTACTTCTCTAGAGTTGTTATGTTCTGGATTTTAGAAGCATTGGCTGATGGGTGACAATGAAGTTAACATTCGTACAGAGCTTTACGTTTACAGCTCTCTTTCACAGGCATTATCTCATAATCTTCCCTACAACCTTAGGAAGGAAACAAACACCTATTGAGCAATTACTCTATGCCAAGCACTAAACTAGATGCTTTGTTGACATTTGTCATCTTTCTTATGTCATAGGTTAACCCTGTGAAATGAATATCATCCTAACTGCTTTCCTGAGATTCAGATTATTCAGTAGACCCATAATTTTAAATGGTGTCTTTTGCTGGTAGACCCTGATATTCCATAATAGTGTGGTGAGAAGAATACTCAATTAGAAGTTGAGATCTGAGTACCAGTCTAGGCTCTGTAACTTACAGCAAGGATTCTTAGCATAGTGTCAATAGATATGAGTCCACAAAGCTTTAAAAATTGTAGGCAGACTTTTTCTTTTATGTGATTTTTCTCCCAGGCAGAGAGTTCATACTTCTCATCACATTTTCATGGTGTCATTGGCCTCGGAAAGTGCTAAGGAGCATTGATGTGTAGCTGTCACCTTCTGTGTCTCTGACTCTCAGCTGCCCTTCTTGCCTAATATTGAAAAGATAAAGTACCACCTCAGTTTTAACATAGACCTGTAATTGTCATTCCTGTACTGAATCAGTTGATGTTGGTTCTGAAGGATTTCCATATCTCTAGGCTGAAACAGGGCTTTAGCAGTCACAGGAGCACAAGGCTTCTTGGTAACCGCACAGTCTCCCCAGGCTGAACTCATATGATTCTTTGATGGCTCTAATCTCATGCCCTCCTCTAGGAGCTCGAGGCCATGAGCAGATACACCAGCCCAGTGAATCCGGCTGTCTTCCCCCATCTGACTGTGGTGCTTTTGGCCATTGGCATGTTCTTCACCGCCTGGTTCTTCGTGTATCCTTTCATTGAGCAGCCAGTGGGCCAGTATTAGTGATGTGGGAAGCTGAGGGAGAAACTGTGCTAGGTACATGCACCCTGCCAGTTTTGTACATTGGATTGGGGATGGGAGAAGGTAAGGAGGGGAAGGCTGGTGATGCCCAAGATCAGGTTGTGGTCTTATTTCCCAAGTTCAGATGAGGTCAGTTTGCTTTTCAGATTTCCAGGACAGTGAGCGGAGGGCCTGTCTGGTGGGGAGGAGGGAGATGGGGGAGCTGAAGTTGGAAACGTGGTATAAGGAAGGATGAGCTCAGGTGTCAGGAGGTCTGAGGGCTAGTCCCATCTCTACCACTCACGAGCTGTATGACCTGGGGCAAGTGGCCTAACTCCTCTGGGTCTCATATTCTTCCTGGGTGGTGGAGGGTAGTATAGAGCAACATAGTCCAAATCATCTCTTGGGCCCCTGTGCCTGGATGCATTGAGCCAGAAAGCATTTAGCCCAGACCTTTTTCCCCAGAGCGCCACTGGCCGGGCTCCTGCACTCCGCAGTCCATCCCGTTGCTTTGCCTTAACAGCCCCACTCAGTTATGAGGTCACCTCCACCAAGTACACTCGAGATATCTACAAAGAGCTTCTCATCTCCTTGGTGGCCTCGCTCTTCATGGGCTTTGGAGTGCTCTTCTTGCTGCTCTGGGTTGGCATTTATGTGTGAGCTCCCGAGGGTAAGAGCTGTGACAAGGTGGCAGACTAGAGAAGTTTCCTCATGCCCATCAGTGGGGTCCTCCTGGTCTTCCTCCATGATCCTTGGGTTAATAGCAACTCACTCGGGAGTGGATGGGGACATTAGCCATATGTGCCTCTTTCCCTGCCCCTCATGGGGATTTGAGCCGAGTGTGGCCTCCCTTGTCAGTTCTGAGTTCACACAGCCCAAGACCTCGATCTGGCTTTGGGATGGGCTACATAGGGATGTGGGTGCAGGTTTCCCATGGTTATACATTTGCATTCTTATAAGTCATGCACCGACTTGGAGAGTCTGCTGGGCTGGCTGGAAGTGGGTCAAGATCTGGGACTTAAAACTTGCTGCAGATTGTCCACCAAACAGGTCACTGAGAATCTGCTCTGGTCGCTCATCCTCAAAGGAGTGTACTCGTAAACCCTTGCCCCGGAAGCCCAGGGGTTCAGGGAGAGAGGACGATGAGAAAGAAGTCCATGCTCTCATTTTGATACCCCTCTCCTCTTTCAGGTACCAACCAGACGGCTTCACTGAATCTCTGCTTTTGTAAATTAATTTTTTTTACTATTGCTGGGAAGTGTCCCACCTGCTGCTCACAATAAAAGCAGATGTGTGACAGTCCTGTCTGGTGCCCGTTGTGCTGGGACCTATGTGGTTTGCCCTGTCCCACCCTTTCCCAGTTCTCTTCTGCCTGTCACACAGTTCCTGCTGCTGGGAAACCTGTCTTCTACTGCTGGGGGATGAGGGATGTGTGGCAGGGTATCTTGTCATTGGGGTTTTTTTTTTTTTTTTTTTTTGAGACAGAGTCTCACTCTGTTGCCCGGGCTAGAGTGAGTGCCGTGGTGTCAGCCTAGCTCACAGCAACCTCAAACTCCTGGGCTCAAGCAATCCTTCTGCCTCAGCCTCCCGAGTAGCTGCGACTACAGGCATGCGCCACCATGCCCGGCTCATTTTTTCTATATGTATCTTTAGTTGGCCAATTAATTTCTTTCTTTCTATTTATAGTAGAGACGAGGGTCTCACTCTTGCTCAAGCTGGTTTCGAACTCCTGACCTTGAGCAACCCGCCCGCCTCGGCCTCCCAGAGTGCTAGGATTACAGGTGTGAGCCACTGCGCCCGGCCTGTCATTGGAATTTAAAGCTCACCTGTAGATAGGAGGGTTCCAGGCCTACCCTCTTTTGTTGTTTCTAGAACAAACTTCTAGGAACCACACCAATCCATTCTGCCCTGGCCTATCCCCTCTAAACAGAGCCACCCTTCTCTGGGCTGGGGCACCGTCACCAGGCTCGGCTTGTCTCCTAAGAAGGTTTTTTTGCTGGGTGGCTACTCTTCACTCAGGTGGGCAGCGGCAGGTGCGTGGCAGTGGGAGGTGTGGCCGGGGGAGGGGCTGCTGAGTCCATTCCCAGCCCTGGTATGAAGCTAAGAAGGGTAAGGGATACGAAGGGTCAATCTTGCTTGGGGCCCTGGAGATTCCGGACTTCTGAGGAAGACATTTGAGTTCCAGTTGGTCCCAGTTCCACAGTGGACTCCCTCTCCCATCAGATTAATCCCAAGAAGAGACAGAGAGGCAAGCTCAGATACAAAGCAGTATTTATACATTTATTTATATATGTATATTTCGGAAGAAAAGAACAGTTCGGGGGACAGGAAGCAAGCAGGCTCGGTCTGCCTCCCTCTCTGCCCACTGCAGAGTCAGAGTTGGTACATGATAAATATGAGAGCTCAGGGAGGGGAACTGGGAGTTAACTGGGGGGTTGCTCTATGCACACGCAGGCTTCTAAGGGGGTATGGTGTGGGCAGGGGGTTTGCTCTGGGAGGCCCTATGTACAGCTTGAAGCTAAGGGGAGATCAGCCCAGTGGCTACAAGAACAGACGCTAAAGGGGAGAGGGGAAGGGAGGGATGGCCTGCTGGACCCCAGGTCGGGGTTGGAGCTGAGACACCCACACTCCGGTGCCAGCCTGGCAGCCAGCAGCCTCCAGCAGGTGGCCCCCTCGGCTTCCCTGAGGCCCGTTTACACGGGCTTAAGGCAACTTTGGTCCAAGGTTGACCCCCTCAAGCAGCTTGGAGCCCCACCCTGGCCCCAACCCCTGCACTGAGGACCCCCTCCCCAGGCATGGAAACAGATCCAGCTGCTAACAGGACTGGGGTTATGCTGTGTCTAGACAGGCTCCAGAGGGGCAGAGGAGGGTCGCTTTCCAGTTAAGGACTGAGGGGCCACAGTCCAAGAACACATACCCCTAGTGAGGAAGCCACAGAATCCTATTACAAGGGGTGGGGCTCGGCAGTTTTAAGGCATCAGAGAGAGATCCCCCAGTTGGGGGGGAGCACAGTGTAGTCCTAAGTAAGGCTCGGCTGCCTGCATGACACAATTCCTATGTCAGAGTGAGGGAGTGGAACCCAGTGGGGCAGGGGGCTGCAGGTGGGGTATCCCTGTATCCCCTGGTGTTTCCCTATCCTGAGGATAAGTGCTTTGAGATCCATGGCAGAAGGGGGCCCACAGTTGATAGGCTTCAAGAATTCAGCTCCCCCACGGAAAGGCCTCCCATTCAAAGCTGAGAATGAGAGGTAGGATGGGGCGAGGCCTGGTTCCCAAAGAGCTGGCAGAGTGCCACAGGGCATGGATGGCAATTCCCTTTCCCGTTTCTGGACCCATGGCAGACATGGCTAAATGATGACTACACTCCTTCCATGGACCTGGGCATGGCCTCACAATGCTCCAGGCGCCACTATGAAATGTTGAGGTTGGCACTTGAGATAAAACTTCTTCCCTAACCCACGCCCACCACTCCTGCTCCTGGGAGGGATACACAGATGGAGCCTACTGCCAGGCATGGGTCCCTCCAGCTTGACTGTCCAAGCCCAGCAAGGGAGCCTTTGATCTGGAGAGATGAGGCCATCAGCAGACAAGAGTGGAGGGAGAGGCCAGAGTCTTGGTGGTCAGAAATGGACGGGCATCTCTGAGGCTCCCCGGGAGCAAGTGTCACACCACGGCTGTGGTCCGCTCTGGGCCTTCCAGCTCCATCCTCCCACTCCTTCCCACCCTGGTCTAAGTGCATTTAATAATTACTTCATTAACAACAGCAAAAGCTATTGGCATCTGCCCACTAGCCAAGACCAGCCTGCTGCTTGCAGGGTTCTTGCTTCTCTGCTCAGAGAATGATGTGGTCACCGACACCGTCATGAGCTGTGGACACTCCCAGGAACACAGGTGGTGGGGCAGCAACACTGTCTGGGGGCTCTTAGGGAACTTCCTCTTCTGGGATGCTCCAAGTTCAAGGGTCCAAGGCTTACCTGGCCACTGGCCCCTGGCCCCCACTGGTTCAGGCCTATGAAGGGCCGAGGGTGGCTTCACCAGGCACTAAGTGGACTTAAGGCACAAAGTCAGTCTCTCTTACCCATCCAGGGCTGGCCTTGACTGCCCTGGGAGTTTGGGGGAGCCAAGCACCTGGGCCACACTTAAAGCTTAGAAATCCAAGTCCAGCGTAACAGTCAAACCCCAAAAGTTCCTCTACCAAGCTGTCCCCCAGGGAGCAGCTTTGAGGGGGAGAGCTATCTGCCCTCCATGACCCATGAGGGTCCAGCCAAGTCTTTTAGGACTGGATCCAAGACCCCAGCTGACCTCAAAGGCAGGCAGGTCCTCTCCGAGAGGAGTGGTTCCCAGTCTCAAAAGGGGAGGCAGGGGAGAGTAGGCTCTGGCCAAATCAGGGTCACAGGCTTGCCCTGGCCTCCAGGACACCCGAAGCCAACCTTCCAATTACCATATCTGGACAGATGTGAATTCCTGGCCCAGAGTAGGTGGCAGGCAGGACGGCCCAGGAAGTCTGTCTCTGGCTCCCTCTGTGCAGGGTGAGGGGCGACCAGCTGGAACAGCAACTCCAGTGTGAGGACTTCCAGTTTCACCAGTCGAGGGAAGGGCCAGTGTACGGCAGGGCTGGCCGGCAGAAAGGCTCCAGTGTAACACCATCGCATCCAGTGTGAGAGGGGTGCCTGAGGACCCCAGGTCCCTGGTGTGGTGCTGCCTCAGGAGGGCAGCTCAGTCGCACAGGCGGTAGAAGTGGAAGTAGTAGTCTGCGGCTGGCTGGGCAAGGGCCTCTGAGCTGCAGTTGGCTTGACCCTGGGGGGAAGGGCAGTGGGAACAAATGAAGTGGCTCTCGGGGTGCAGGGCAGGTGGCACTTCCCTGCTGATGTTGCTTGACACTGTGGCCCAAAGTCCTACCACATGCTGTGCAAACGCCCCACTCATCCCCAAGCCCCACACCACCAACAGAAGTGCCTGGACCTCCAGGGAAAGGCGGGATGCCTGTGCTCACCAGCAGTGCCACCCGGAAGTGGTAGGTGAAGTCACCAAAGGACAGGATGGTTACTGACCACTGGTGAGAGGTGCCCTGGAGAGAGAAGGGAAAGGGGTCAGGACGGCCCCCTGCCGCATCCCACCCAGCATCCCCCTTACACTGCAGCCCTGGGGATGCGGCAAGTTTTAGGAAGGAAAAAAGCAGGGCTTCGAAGAGATGGAGGGAGCACGTTCTGCTTTGGGGAGCAGTGGCAGCTACGCCACGCAGACCGACAAGTCCCGGCTGACTTCACCTGGCCCCGCCTCCCTTTCCTGTCCCCTGTCCCCTGTGCCCTGTTCCCTCACCCACCGTGCTCTGGGCACATTGAAGTATGTCATTAACCCCGTCCTCACTACAAGCCAATGAAGCGGTGCTGCTCCTAGTCCCGTCTCACAGATGAGGAAACCAAGTTACTTGCCAAAAAATCAGTGTGGCAGAGCTGGGATTCAAACCCAGGTCTGTCTGGCTCTCTCCCTCCCAGGGCAGCAGGAGGCTGCAGGGAGCGTGCCCATCTCCTGCCTGAGCTTGGCTTTGCCTCTGTTCTGGGGACTCAGGCCTGAGCACCGTTGTCTAGTGAGCGTCTAGGTGGGCTCTCCCGCCTCTCTGCAGGACCACAGGGCCCAACCTCTCGGGGCAGTCACCCCGTCCCCTTCTGCACACAAGGTGCTTTCTGCATGTCTTTTCTCCCTCACTAGAATGTGTTTTTGGAACTTAAAACCTATTTCTACTCCACTTCTGTTCCCCTGCAGCTGGGCCCAACACAGGCCTGGGACAGAAGGCATTATTTGTTGCATAAACACACGAAGGAATGAGAAGAGATGTCACTACTTCCCTTAACTTGGAGTCATGAGAGCCTTCTCCCATGGCCTCTCAGGCCCAGGGAGAAACTAGCGGTCCATCAGCTCCAGTGGGTTGTTAACTTCTGGTTATGTGGCCAGGGAGGAGCCGGACAGTGACAGGGTCCAGCCATCCAGTTCTCCCAGACCAAGAGGCAGCCCCCACATAGAGCCCGAGATGTCTTCTAATATTGCAGATTGAACCGTGCCATGGCCACGGCCTGAGGATGGGGTCTAGGCCCCTTCCTGCCTCTGTACGCTCCTTTGACGTTCCACCTCCCCACACCTCAGCCCTCCCTGCCGTGGGCTCCCAGGACGTCCGCCTGTTTCCACCATGGCGCTTATCCCGGTCAGTCCTGCAGGGCTGTTTGCTTCCCCCGGCCCATCACAGCAGGGACGGGAGATGCTTGGCAGGGAGTGGAATGGACCCATGCACGAGTGTCCCTCCCTGGGGCACAGAGGCCCAGGCCCCAGAGAGTCCCCTGTGACGATGTCTTCACTCTGACTCCTCGCTCCCTCTCCACACCTGCCCGGGGAGAGGAAGCTCCAGCCCACAGCCCAGTCCCACCTACCTGGGTGTCCTGGTGGGCATGGAGACTCTGCGGAAAGGCCCCCTCCTCACACGGCTCCCCCTTTGACATCACACTGCACAGCACCACGGACACAGAGGAGGAGGAGCTGGGGACAGACCCAGTTAGTAGGGCAATGGGGTTCTGGAGCCCTCCACCCCAACCCCACCAATGAAACAAGCTACTGAGTCCTCACACAGCCAGAAAACGATGCATAATAACCGAGGTCCTCATAGGGCTGCCATCCCCAACCCCTGGGCCACAGCCAGGTACTGGTCCGAGGCCTGGTAGGAGCCTGGGCGTGCAACACCACCTGAGCTCTGCCTCTTCCACCCATTGAAAAATTGTCTTCCTTGAAACTTAGGAAGGGGGTGCACACAGCAGGGGGTGAGCAGCAGGTGCATGAGCGAAGCTTCATTTGTATTTATAGCCACTCCCCATCGCTCACATCTTAGCCTGAGCTCCGCCTCCCCACCTGCCCCTCCCCTGGTCCATGGAAAAATTGTCTTCCATGAAACCGGTCCCTGGTGCCAAAATGGTTGGGGACCAGTGCCATAAGGTACAAACCTTCCCCATCCACCATCCCAAATGGTCCTCCCAGCCCCTGTGAGGCAGGGCCATTTAGCCAGTGAGCCCTGAAGCAGGCAATAAAGTGAGCAGCCCTCCTGAGCCCCTCCCCCAGGCTATCTGGGTCCACCGTGCAGAAAATGTACTGGGCCCCTGGGCTGGCCTCAGATCTGGCCATTCTGAGGCTCTGCAGGGGCTTCTCCCTGGCTCCCCTCCCATCCCCCAACACCCTCACGCCAGCACTCACTTCATCTGCAGGGTCAGGCTGAGCTGCAGTGGGGTGCTGCTGCTCACAGGGATGTGGTAGGTGAAGTTTCCAGGCCTGAAGGGACAAAGCTGGTGCTTTAGCCTAAGATCACTCTGCCAAGGTCTCCCCTGTCAGCTCCCCAGCCCTGCCCCGTGTCTGTACTGGAGCCCCTCAGAGGCCCTGGGGGGGGGTTCCTCCCTGAGGGGGGCAAGATCTGGGCATAGACACTGCCTGGGCTCCTGTCATCTGAGGGGACCTCCCTGGGGTGAAGGGGAGGAGCCCAGCCCACCTGCAGGCATCCCCAGGAGTGCAGTACTGGGAGGTGATGGGCATTGAATTCTCCAGCACCTGGATGGAGGTCAGGAAGGGTACTGGGTCTGCAAGGAGAGAGGCTGTTGGGGCAGGGAGAAGGTGACAAGGCAGGACACAAACGAGAAGCAGTCAAGTCTTTCCTTGCCAGACTTCGATCAGTTACACCTTAGCATGAATAAGTTTCAGGTTATTCTTTCCAGACCCCCACAGTGGCTGGGCTCACACCACACCCCTTTCCTAGCAGCCCTCGGCCTAGCCAGTCTGCAGGCTGCTCCTCCACAGAACCGGAACACCCAGAAGGAGGGACGGCCTGCAGTATACGGGAACACAGGCCTCTGTTCCTGAGCACACAGCCCTCCTCAGCTCTGGGTTCAGTGATGTGACATTGGTAGCTTGACACCAGCCATGGTGAGAGTACTCACACACAAATCGGGGCTTCCCCCACCCCAGAGAACCAAGCGTCACACACCTGCCAGCATGCCACTGCTTGCAGCCCTCTCTGAACACACCTGCTGCAGCTGGCTAGCTAGGTAGGAGGCGGGGGACACAAGGCTTCCTTGCCCATCGTCATTCCCTGTCCTGCAGGCTTGCTGCTGCCTAACCACCCACCCAGGGACGGGGGAGCTGGGGCCACTGAATGTTTGCTGGACCTGGTACATTTTCAGCTCTATGAGACACAACCCAGGGACTCAAGGTGCCCCAGAATGCCCTGTGCAGCCAGGGACAGGTATCAGATACAGACAAGATGTAAGGTGCCTTTCCCTTCTAGGCAGACTCCCAATGTGCTCAAAGACTCAATTCCAATATTACTTCCTGCCTGATCACCTCCCCACCTTAGCCCTGGAGATCAAGTGTCCTCCCCAGGCCCAGAGCTGCCTGCCTGTCCTTTCAGAGTCTTATCACACTGATGTGATTTCATCTCTGCGAGCTCTTTAGGGGCAGGAGCAGGTCTGTCTTCATCACCCCAGTGCCCTGGACAGAGCCAGCCACAAAGCAGTGGCCCAGAAAACGGCCGTCCGGTGAGCATCTGCCCCTTGGGTTGTCCCCATCACTTTGAACTTCAATCTCTACAAGCCACAGTTTCCAAGCTGTTTTTCTCCTTTAAGCCACAAAGCCTATGAAATGAAAGTCAATGAGGAGGCTCAAATCGTAGAGCATGGCTGCCTAGTTGACGCCAGGCAGGCTCCCTGCCTCCCAAGGCAGCCCCTGGTGCAACTCGGAGGAACCCTGTTTGAAAACTTCTGCAACAAAAGGTTCTCTAGCATTGTTAAAACCAAAGGTCTGAGGTTTGGGAAAAAGTCCGGGGGAGAGCCTGTCCAGCACCCTCCTCACCCTGGCATGGTAAAGGAGCCAGGCAGACCTGGGACCAAATTCCAGCTCTCCTGCCAATGGGCTGGGCAACCCTGGGCAAATCACTTTGCCTAAGTCTCCATTTCCTCATCTGAACACTGGGACAAATACTTTCTTGCAGGAGTGTTGTGAGGACTGAATGAGACCATCTTTGTAAGGATCCTGGCCTGATTCCTCATACTTAGAACTTGCTCAGCAAATGCCTGTTGACTGACAGTTCTGCACCCAGGCAGTCATGTGACTGGGCTGAAATGGGCCCTGGCCAGTGAGCCTTGCTGGGCTGGGTTGGGAGGAACTGGAGTGAGGCAGATACCTGGCTGGCCCTGGGCCTGTGTGGGCTGAGCAGGGTCCAGGCTGGGCTGGGGGGCCCCTCGGCGAGCCCGGCCGTGGAGACCAAGGCTGGGGCTGTTCTTGGCTTTGCCTTGCCACCCGGGGAAGGGGACTGCAGGGCTGGCCACAGGCTCCAGGTTCTTGGGATGCTTGGAGTGGCCAATGCCATTGGCTGAAAGGCCCCAGGACTTGGCTCTGATGTTGGTGACTGGCAGCAGGGCCATCTGGCTGGGGCCTGTGGATAAAAGCAGAGTCAGAAAAAGGGAGTTAGCTGCCTCCTGTCCAGCTATCTCTAGGACCCCCCTGGACTGAGTGAACCCCATCGGTCTCTTGCCCTCTGCAGGAGACTCCCCTGTCTTTCTCCAGAGCCTCATTCTGGGCTCCAGGAAAATCCCCACCAATGAGTCCTTGGGGCCTTTCTCTGAATGCAGGTAGCCACCCCCAACCCAGGCCCTCGCCCTGAGAGAGCCATACCTGCACGGTTGGCGGTGGGGATGGGACTGGGGCTGACACCATGGCCAGGGGCAGTGGTAGGGCTAGGGGTGGGTGGGGAGCAGCAGACGACAGGGCAGGGGTGGCTGGAGCACAGGTCCAAGGTGCGGACAGCGGGCCCTGGGGCTGAGCTGGTCGGGCTGGTGGTCACTGAGGAGGCCAGAGGCTGTATGAGCTGGAGGTGGGCAGCAGATCCCCCGGCCCAGGACACAGCCAGCTCCCATCCCACCCCACGCCTGCCCAGACACGCACCCAGCAGCAAAGAGGGCTGTATGCCTGGCAGCCCAGTGTTCACAGGGGACTGTCGTTGCTGAGTGGTCCCAAAGCTCTGGCTGGACCTGCTGGGGAAGGGTGGGCTGAGCTCAGAAGGGCTGGGAGAGCCTGAGGAGGCCCAGGCATCCTGGAGAAGCAGGAGGGCAAGAGGAGGCGGAGAGGGAGGGGGACAGAGGCAGGAAGAAGGGCGGTGGGAGCCACAGGAGGGAGGGGCGCTTGTCAGCACGTACCATGGGCACATGGCCTCACTCCCCCCAGGGTGCTGGGGCCGGAGCAGGGCCAGGAGACAGGAAGTGGACACAGCAAAAGAGCTAAGGGGCAGCAGAGAGGCAAAGGATGAGAAAGGCACAGAGGAAGAGAGAAGAGAAGACACAGTCAGAAGTGGCCCCAGGAGCTGGGGTGACAATGGGCTAACAGAGCCCAAGGCCCTGCCTTGGCCCTCCTTCCTCCCACCCCATTCCAACTCTGCCCCCCCCAACTCTAGGCCCAGCTGCCCAAAGGAGCACTGAGCAGGCCAGATAGAAACCTGGGTGCCAGCAGGGTCTGGGAAGGGCTGCCCACCCTCCTGGAGACCCTCCCAGCCACCTCCACAAGCCCCAGCAAGCTGAGAGCCCGAAGGTGAACGCCTCCAGAGGAGACAGCCTCCATGGCTCCTCTGACCTTGGGCTGTCCACCAAAGCCCCACCTGGTCTGGTGGCTTGGCTAGCAGCCAGGCCTGCAGGGACGTACCCATCAGCGTCTACCAGGTCCTCCTCGGTGCGCAGGCTCAGCACGTACAGTGTGGACATGGACACCACACTGGGAGTCACAGAAAAGGGTCACTGTTAGAGCTGAAGACACTATCCAGTGCCCCCTCTCCAGGCCAGGCCTGTGGTCCTTGGTCCTATCACTGGGCTCTCAGGTGATGCCTGCAAATGGGTGTCCCCAGCCCCGGGGGCAAGAGACAGAACGAGGCCCACCTTCCCCAAGACCTCAGCCACTTGAGCTCCCAAACTACACCCTCCTCTTCCCCCAGGCCTGGGCCCATGGGCAGCTGACCCCACTGAGTAGCTCAACTCTTGGAGTCAGCCACCCCCAGGGCCTGGGGGACAAATCACCTGAAAGCCATGACCACCACCAGGGCGATGATGGTTCCCTGCAGGAAGCGCTGGCTGATGCAGGCCTGGTCTGGGACGACGGACGATGTCTGAGGACCAAGAGGAAAGGCGAAGATGCAGAGGAGAGCCATGGCCTTACCTGCCATGGTCTCTGTGGGAAGCGGATGTTAAGGGCTACACCGTCCCCCGGGGCAGAGGGAGAGGAAGGAGGAAGTGGGGCTAGGAGGGCCACAGGGTCCGGAGGAGAGAGGGGAAGCACCAGAGTCAGTGTGGCTGGAGAGGTGTGAGCTGGGAGGGGGCCGTGAGGGATGGGTAGCCTGGGTCCTGCCTCCCCTCCCTGCCCACCCTCACCTTGCTGGCCACCTTGGGGGGCCTCTTCTTGTGGGGGACGCTGCCCGCTCGGCTGAACTGGCTCCCTGCGTGGCTGCAGCAAGAGTGCCAGGGTCAGGGGTGCTCTGGGAAGAGGGTCTTGCCCTCCCTCACCCAACCCCCCCCACCTGAAGGCGCCTGAGCTGCCGGTAGACTTGAGGCTGTCGAGTCGCCGTAGTTTGGCCAGCTTGTGGCTCCAGCGCTCCAGCTCGTCGATGCGTGTCTCCAGGTTGTCCGTCAGCTTGCACAGCTCCTTCACGGCACCCACGTTCTCCATGAAGATGCGCTCCTGCCACGGGCCACAGGCCTCCACTGAGGGCACGGTCGATGCCGGGAGCCCTAGGCTGCTGGCCACCAGGCAGCAGAAGCGGAGCCCCTCTATCCACGGCTGCATGGAAGCCTTAAAGCCTCCCTACCTGGGCCAGCCCCTCCTCCCACAGCTCCCGTGCCTGCCTCCAAACAGCATCCGCACCTACGCACCTTTGCCTTGGCTGTCCCACCTGCCTGAACAGCCCTCCCATTCCCTGCCAGAATTCTCTGTGCTCAGAGGCTCCCCCAGCCAGAAGGCTCCAGCCCTCAGATCTGCCCCTTCTGATGACAATGGCATCTCAGACTTCAGCACGTCACTGTTCAGTTGACGCGGAAACATATGTGCCTCCTTGGTGCCCAGCCTCTTGCCAGGTAGGTTGCAAACATCACCCCCACAATAAGCCACATGGTTAAACCTTGAGATAATCAATGGGAGAGTCTCAGCACTTCTGGCATTGCCCTTGTTTCACCTGGGGTAGGGGGAGGCCATCAACCTCAGCGAGCTTCCTCTTGCCCTTGGTCACAGCCTCCAGTGGCCAAATCCCCACCTACATACCCCATTCCCTGTGGGGTGGGCAAGGGGCCCTGGAGGCAGCGTGAGAGGACACAGGGCTTCTCTGGCCTAGCTATGAAGGAGATGAGCCCCCCCAGCCTGCCCGCCCCTCGCCCCAGCTCCCTCCAGTCCCCCACCCACAGACCTTGTTCACCACCAGAAAGTTCTCTATGGTTTTCCCGTTGGCAAAGACCATGTCTCCAGTGTCCTTCACAGCCTCGGGCAGGATCTCCTTTACCTCTTGAGCGATGACACCTGGTGAGGTACAAGCCCAGGATGTGTGTGTGTGGTGTGGGGATGCTGCTTCACAGCTCTCTAATGTGAAGAGGGGCAGCATTGGGGAGGATGACGTTCTAGGGCCTAGAGATTTGAATTGCGAGGAGCCCTGGAGCCAGGGGCTCCCATGGACAAGTGTTCACAGGGTCACAATTCCAGGGCTCAAAGTGTAGGGTTCCCAGGCTGGGGCGGGGCACGTTCCTGGCAGTGAGGATCCCAGGGTAAGGGGGCAGGGTTCCAAGAGGTTGAAGGCAGGATTCACCTAGAGGGCCCCAATTCTCAGACTTCCTGTGTGCAGGGGTGAGGTTCCAGGGACCTGGGAGGCCTGATTCTCCAGGGGCTAAGGGGCGGGTCTTCTAGAGGGCACGATTCCCGGGGGCGGAGTTGCAGGAGTCGAGAGGAAGGGTTTCTGGGAGTGTGATTTCCAGGAGACAGGGCGCGGGGTCAGCGAGGCCTGAGGTTACTGGGTTCTCGGACCCCAGTGCGTGCCAGGTGGGTCCCTAACCCGTCTCCGGTGCGGCGGCCTCGATGCCCGCGCTGGCTGCGAACTCGGGCTTGTATCTGTAGTGCACCAGCCGCATGCGCGAGATCCTCTTCAGCTGCTCCGTGGTGTCCACCTGCGGGGGGCCAGGGCCGAGACTGAGCCCCTTCCCTCCCGCGGCCGTGCACAGCAGACCCCCGAGCCCAGGACGGCAGCCAGAGGCTGCAGTGTGCGGGGTACACCCAGCTACCCGGGTTGCCAGATCGAGATAAAGGATCTGCCCAGCAGCCCCGCCCCTCCGCCTGGCCCCGCCCCTCTGCAGGGCCCCACCCGCCCAGCCTCCAGCCCCGCCCCAGCCCCGCCCGGCTCGTAGCCCAGCTCTCCCTGCCCCCACCTCCTGCACGTGCTCCTTGGCCCGCAGGTCCGAGGGGTGCATGAGCGAGCCCATGACCTTCACATTGCCGTGCACAACCAGCGCTTCGTCCGGCCGGTCTGTGTTGATGCCCACGCGGCCGTGGTGGAAGACTGTGTCAGGTACCTGCGCCCGCTGCCACAGCACGTCGCTGTCGCTCTCAAACTGGCCTGGGTTCGAGGCCTACCGCGAGTTCGGGCTGGATCAGTCCTGGGGCATAGGGGACCTGCAGGGTCCTGGGATTGGGGGAAACCCCACAGCCGCCCCTCCTAGTTCAGCCAGGCTTCTCACCCCACCATGCCCAACTTAAACTGTCCCTCCCATTGTGACAATTTTTAGTCACTTGTGAGATCCCAGAAGCTATCAGGTCTTGTCCACCTCCATGCTTTACTGTGAGGGAGACGCTGCAGCCCAGAGAGGGTGGAAGCCTTGCCCAAGGCCACACAGCCAGGGGCCAGCAGGATCAGCACTCCCGCTGCTGACTCCCCAGCATCCTGGTGTTTCTCCTGGGTGCTGCTTCTCCCAGCTCTGGGGAAGACTCTGCCCCCTAGGGGGAGGTGGCCCTCACCCGCACGATGATGCGCTCTGAGATCTGGGCGGCCAGCGTGTAGTTCTGGTTCTGTGCGTGGGCCTGGAGGGCCACCACCAGCATGAAGTACCTGGGACACACAGGAGTCTCAGAGGCACCCAGGGTCCTGCCCCCCAGCCACCCCACCCAGCCAGGTGCAATGGACACACTCATGCAGCGCATCCTACAGAGGACCTGAGTCTCCACTAGGGGGCCTCCCCAGGGCCCTCAGCTACGAAGCCACAGAGCGGTTTCTTAACCCAGAGGTTGGTTATGCTTCTGCCTTCCCACCCTTAAGTCAGTTAAGAGCTCCGAATCGGGTCCCTCATCTGTGAAACGGGCCAGTCTGTGGGACTCTGTGCCTGACATGCCACACGGGGTGGTGTCTTCCTGGCCCGGGCAGGGGTCCCGCTGCTCACCTCTGATCAGGGTTGGGCTTGCCCTTCTTGCGCATGTTGTTGGCGGTGGTCTCACTGAAGTGCAGCCGCCCCACAGTCACCTTCGTGACCTGCTCAGGGGGCAGATTGACCCTGCAGAAAAGGGACAGGGTGTTCAGGGGGCAGGGAGGGAGGCTGCCAAGAGCCAGGCCGCAGAGGGGCACCCAGGCCAGCAGCATGTAAGAGGTGGACACTGTGGGTGCCTGCCTGGTCCCCTGTTCCCGAGCCAGCTCCAGGGTGGGCTCTTCCAGGTACCACCCCCCACCCCACGAGGTCAGACACTCACGTGACGGGGTTGAAGGGCCGCTTGCTCCGGTCTGACTGCGACTGCTCAATGTTAATGGACTGGTTCAGGGCCTCCAGCTGGCGGGGAGCAGAGCCCAACAGCACCTCAGGACCGACGCTCCCCACCGCCCTCTTTTACCTTCTCAGCCCAGGCCCAGCCCAGCTGGAATGCAGTGCCCTGCCCTCAGCTTCGCTTCCCACGGGCCCTGGTGCCTTCCCCTACGTAACTGTGCAGCCCCACGCAGAAGCTATCAGGTCTTGTCCACCTCCATGCTTTACTGTGAGGGAGACGCTGCAGCCCAGAGAGGGTGGAAGCCTTGCCCAAGGCCACACAGCCAGGGGCCAGCAGGATCAGCACTCCTGCTGCTGACTCCCCAGCATCCTGGTGTTTCTCCTGGGTGCTGCTCTCAGCACTCCACTCCTCCAGGCTGACGGGACACACACACGTCACCGCCCCACGCACCCACACCCCTTACAACCACAGCCGCACGCTCCCCCGCCTGCATGTGCACGCGCACGTACACACACAGGCCCTCCCTCACATCCACACCCACACACCCACGCCACTCCGTCCCCACTGTGGGGGTTGATTTTGTGCCTGTGAGCCCCCCGGGGTTGTGGCCAGGTCTGTCAGGTTCATGTCGTGAGTGAGCCTGGCTGGCACGTTGGCAGGCTCAGCCAGTACACATGGAGGGGTGGAGGAGACATGGGTGTGCGAGAGGGTCTGGGGACTAAGGGAGCAGGAGAGGAGGGGAGGGGCGGTGGGAGGGCGTCCAAGGCAAAGGGAGCCGCAGGAGGGAGGGCAGGGGCTGTGAGTGGGCACGAGAGCTCTGTGGCACAGCGGATGGCAGGGCTGGATCCCCAAGGCTCTGTAGGCTCAGCTTAGAAGCTGGGGCTCTGCTGGGAGGACACCAGGGGCCTTGGAAGGATGGGGAGTGCCGTGGTCACCTGCGTCTCAGGTGCAGCATGAGTTGGGGGCCAGAGTGGAAGCTGCTGCGGACATTCAAGCGAGAAGGTGGTGACCCAGGCAGGGGGGAGGCAGAGGAGGGCAGGAAGGGACCAGGTGCAGGGGCCTTCCAGGGCAACAGCAGGGCCAGGTGTGTGATGAGGTGGGGTTATGGCTCCGGTAACCAAGGCCATGGGGCCCCATTCCCTAAGAGGGGGTGGGGGCAGGAGTTTCCAAGGAGTTCACTTGGGGACCTGGAGCTGAGACAGCTGATAGAGGGGACAGCAGCTGGGTCTTGGCAGGGGATGCAGACTTGGGGACCACAAGGTAGAGCAAGAAACAGGGACCGAGAGGGCAAGAGAAGGCTGAGGGGTCTGCCTAGGGGCCAGCATGGGGAGAAAGGGCAGTTGGATTTAGCCATGGGGAGCATCCCCCCGCCACACACACACACTCCCCGCCTTGGGGTCTTTCAAGGCTCTGAGCCCTCCTGGCCTCCCCTCCCAACCTGCCTTCACTCCGTGCAGCTTCAGGTAGAAGCAGTCGAGGGGCTTGAGGCCTTCGGGCGTCTTGACGTACTTGGGCTCACCCAGCATGCCAACGTACACCGTCACCTGGAAATGGTTCTTCTTCTGGCACACGAAGGCGTCGTCGCCCACCGAGAAGTTGAAGCCCTTGTCGGCGTCCACGCGGTAGGTGAGCATGGGCCTGGGAGCAGGTGAGGCACTCACCCTGGGGCCCCGAGCCAGTTCGTCCCACCTGCCCGGGTTCCAGAGCAATTTCCTGTCCCAAACCCAGGATCCTCACACCACTAATGGGGCTGGCCCCACTTCTCAGAAATGGAAACTGAGTCCCCGAGAGGATCCGAGCACTGGTCCACCAACTCGTCAGCCAGTGTCCTTTCCTCTACTTCCTGCCTGGGGCCACTGCCCTGCCCTGGTGATGGGGGATGCAGGGCAAGACCCTTTAAGCCCACCAGATGGGAGGGAGCTGCTGAGGAGGGACTTGGCGGCCCCTCACCACGCTTGGCTCCTTCCCAGAAGGCTGCCTGGAGCCCCCTCCCTTGCGGGAGATGGGGTGAGAGGGGCCGCATCTGCAGAGGCTCAGGGTGCCTGACAGCTGGTTGCCCTGGAAACGGTGGAACCAGGTGCCGGCTCTGCCGCAGGCCCAACCGCTGCCCACCAGCTTGCTCAAGCCTGGGGCACCTCTGGACTCACCCTCACACTCAGCCCCAGTTTGCCCCTCTGTTGCTGGGGACAGTGTCCCAAGCCCAGCCCCATTGGGGACCACTAGGTGGCAGGAAAGAGGGCAACTGTTGACTCATGGCTAGCCCACCCTCACCGGGTGCCCAGGCACAGGTGTGGTCACAGGAATGCCCTTGCCTGCCGGGGAAGCTGGGCAGGGAGAATGCTTCTGAACCTGTGGGAAGAGGCCTTTGGGCCTAGCTACTGTCTCTGGAAGGCCTGGGCTCATCACCTCTTCCTCCCAGGGCTCTGCCCTCCTGCTGGACCTAGCAAAGCACCCAGGAAGTGCCTAGGCCACCCTGGGTGTTGCAGCTGCCAGCTTCCTTGCCTTGGGGCCTGGGGTGGCAGGAGTGGCCCAAGGACTATGGAGGTCAGAGTAGGCAGGTTCCTTCATGCTGGGGGGTCCTGATAGGACCTCATGTGACCCCGCCCCCCACTCCCAGCTCTGGGGACTTCCAGCTAGGAATCCCACAAAGCCTGGGGTGCCCAACTCCAGGAGGCTGGTCTCAGCCGCTGTTCTTGTGAGAAGGCAAGTCCCAGCCACCTGGCCCGTGCCTGGCAATGTCCACAGCGGGATGAAGGGAGTCGCCTCTACCCCAACCACTGGCCTTCTTGGGGAGTGGTCCCCACAGGGCTCCTGACCTGGGGCCTGGGCAGCTAAAGCCACGTGGGTGTTGAGGGAGAGCTAGAAATGCCCAGGTAGCCTCTGACCCGTCCTTCCCACCCCTCTGCCCTCCCTCCAGGGCCAGCCCTGCTTACACTCAGCTTCCGGCTACCTTCCTGGAATGCAGGAGGAGGAGGGCAAAGAGGAGCCAGGAAACACCCATCCGCCCACTTCTCCCTGACTTGGTTCCCAGCCACCCTGGCAGGCACCACCTTCTGGGGAGCCTGGGGCTGGCCTAGGTCAGGCCTCTGGGCCAGGCCCAGCTCTTCCCTGAGCCTGTTTGCCCTTCTGGGGCCATCTTGTACCCAGTGCGCTCCCAGGCTCTGCTCTAGGGCCTCGATGGGGTCCTGGGCTGGGGTATCCCAAGATGGGGTGGCCAGGGTGAGTGGGGAGTGGCACAGATCACTCACAGCTCCTTGTAGTTGGCGTCGTATAGGGTCGCCCACTTGTTCTGCTGATGCGGCTGCCACTTGATGGACTGGTAGTTGGGGTCCAGGTAGGAACCACTGAGGCTGTCATTGTCCTGTAGGAGGCCTGGAGGGAGGGAACACCCATGTGGGCCCTGGGCCCTGGACGCCACTCCCCAGCTAGAAGGGTTGGTCAGCCATATACCTGGGGAGGGTGCACCTGGTGGGTGCCAAGGCGGTGTCTGGACCCGAGCAATGCTGAGAGGCAAAGAGCCAGGCCCCGGTGAGAGCGGGCCCTGGGGAGGCCAGGGTGGGGACGGGGCTCGAGTGGGGTGCGGGGGCAGGGCTGTCACGGTCCCAGGCTCCTGTTTGATCATTCCATTCAGCATCTGGGCATTGAGGGTGCTGGGGGGTGACTCGGAGTGCTTCCTCTTCTTGGAGGGGTGTGTGGGGAGCCTGGGGGGACAGAGGTGTGTGCCGTGGGGGCTGGCCTTCCCCGAGCCCCTCTCCCTAGGCAGGGCCCACCCCTCTCCCCTCTCCACCCGGTTTGGGCAGGAGATGCCAAGCCCAGAGGACACCTCCTGCAGGAAGCCCTTGGGCTTTGCCCCCTTGGTGCTCCCCTCAGTGTTGGCATTCTCTGTTCCATCACTCAATGAATGAGGTAGTTGGTCCCTTCCTTCGGTGTCACTCTCAATGTCACTCTTTACAGTGGGGCTCTATGGAGAGTGGCTCCCGGGGTTAGAGACAAGCCACCATGGGCCTGGGCCACAAAGCTGGGGAAGGAGAGCTTCCTGGGGCAGGGGGTTTAGGGCGCCTGCACAGCACCCCTCTCCTGCTTTACAAAACGTCCTGACAGAAGAAGCTTCCCTTGAACCAAATCTCTCATGAAATCCCATACACAGAACAGATAAAAAGACAATTGTGCAGGTGAAGTCAGAGTGGGGACCTTGGATCCAGACCCAGAACCTCCTCAGGAACCTGAGGACTCCGTGAGACGCCCAGAAAGTCACTGGTGTCAGGGTAAGAGCACAGCCCCAGGTCCAAGTCCTGGCTCCGCCCTTCGTAGTTCCTGACCTGGGCAGGCCATTTCCCCCTCTCAGAACCTCAGTTTACCTACGTACCCACCAAATAAGGCAGTTGTGAGCCATCACCCTGGCTGTAAGTCCCCCAAGATACTCTGGACACGTGTGTAAATATGTTGCCCCTCGACCTGCCCTGTAGAGCCTTCTGCCCTCCCGGGGTTCAGCCCCATCCCTACCTCCATCCCTGGCCTGCCTGCTGCTGCCCTGACTCCCCCAAACCACATTCCAACCCTCGGGAGGTGGCTGCCCAAGTCTTACTCAGCTCCGTGTTGCTGCAGCAGCTGGTGCAGCATCTGGGACTGCTGGGTGTGGTGGAGATCGGTGGGCACCAGCCCCTGCCCCATGGCAGCGTAGGGGGGGATCGGGGGCTCGGCCTTCATGTACAGGTCGCGCTGCAGGACGGGGTAGTGAGGTGGGGGCGGTGGGGGTGGCGGGGGGCCTGGCAGGTGGGCTGCAGGTGGGGGTGGGTGCTCCAGGCGGGAGGGCACTCCCACGTGGCACAGGGTCTCAGGGGTTATCGTGCGCAGAAGGTGGGGGTCTGCAGGAAGATGGGGGTGGGCGTCAGAAACTGACCTTACTCAGGTTCCCAGGCACCGGCCTTCCCTACCAGGGTCTCCTGCTTCCAGCTGCTCCTGAGCCAAGCCCGGGGGCTGCCTGGGAGTCTGGCTGGGCTGGTGGCCCAAGAGGGGGTTGGGCAGCCAGCCACTAGAGGCCTGGGCAGGGAAGCAAGACCTGGTCCAAGGGTTAGGTGGCTCTTTACCCCATCCTGGCCAGTTCCTTCTCCAGGCCAGGCCCAGCTCCCTGGGGGTTTCTGAGCCAAATCCCAAGGTCCCCTGAGTACCCCAACTCCTTCCATGCCCGATCTTCCTCTGGGCCTCAGGAAGGAGTCTCCGGAGACCCCCAGCCCTGTCCCTAACCGATGCTCCTCCCTCCAGCAGCCCCTCTCCTGGGCTCCCAGGGGCCAGCCCCCCAGCCTGAGGGGGGAGGTCCCAGCTCCCTTTGTTCCCCAGGAGGCATTCCAGGGATGTTTTTGGTAAGATAAACAGAACTCTTGACCCCTTTCAGGCTGCCTGTGGTGGTTCTGCTCTTGGCCACCTGGGAGCTGCTGCACCCCCTCCGAGGTGAGGTGGGCCTGGACTGCAAGGCCTGTGCTCAGGCTGCACCCATGGCCTTCCCCGTCCACTTACCGCTGAAGGGCACATCCATGATGGCGCAGGCGGGCAGGCGGGTGGCATTGCCGGCAGGGACACTAGCTCAGAGGCAGGGCCAGGCTCCCCACCCGCCCGTGGGGAAACAATAGCCAGCGCCGGGGAGTATTTGACCAGCGATAATCTGGGCCCGTTGGGCAGCCGCTGGCCCCCTCCCTCCTTCCCTGATAAGGCCGCCCCAACCACTTGCCCAAACCCCAGAGGGGGAGGGCGGTGCCCGCTGGACTCACCATTCACCTGCTGTGGGGAGTAGGCCTCGGAGCCCGAGTCCGGGGGCGAGTCCGGCAGTGTGCTGCGGGAGCCGGAGGGAGGGCCGGGGTGACCAGCAGGGCCCTGCCTCACAGCTGGACAGCACTCTGCGTGGTGGGGTCTCCTCACACCCACCCTTAGCGACATTTCTCTGTACCACTCACCTAGGGGGGCCTGGCAGGGCCTGGGGCTGAGTTGTGAGTTGGGGCTCTGGGTCCTGCCCAGGACCCCCTCAGACCTACTGGACACTTGGGGGCCAGTTACTAGTGCCCCTCATGATGGCACAGGCATTCAAGGACTCCCACCCCAGACCAAGGGGCTGGGCCTGCTCCTCTCCTCCTGCACCCATGAGGCCCTACAGCTTCCTGGAAACGTGAGGCTCTGGGGGCCGGGCCTCCGGAGGGTCAGTGGGTCACTTGGGGGGGCTGCCCTGCCAGAGGCAGGTGTGGGCTGGGCAGAGGGCCAGCGCCGCCAGGCCTGGGTTTATTTTTTTTTTGCAGGTTTTATTTTATCAGTGGTTCAGGAAAAAGACAAACTCAACCCAAGAGGTCAACGCGCCCTGCATGAGCCCTGTGCTTGCCCAGCAAGGGGTGGCTGCAGCCACGCGGGGTCCATCTCCGTGGCCATCCCTGGTCTCCACATCTGGAAAGACTCCCCACCCTGCCCAGGGAGTTATCAGAAAGGCCGCCACACTGTCATAGACACAGCCCTGGGCTGGTTCCAGAGTCCCAGTGTGCCCTGAAAAAGCCACCCACCCACCTTTGGGGCCTCGTGTACAGACCTAAAAAAAGATTCAAGAACATGGACCTGGCCAGGCGAGGTGGCTCACGCTTGTAATCCTAGCACTCTGGGAGGCCGAGGCGGGTGGATTGCTCAAGGTCAGGAGTTCGAAACCAGCCTGAGCAAGAGCAAGATCTCGTCTCTACTATAAATAGAAAGAAATTAATTGGCCAACTAAAAATATATAGAAAAAATTAGCTGGGCATGGTGGCGCA
>CAUYRT010027588.1:0-17368 GCA_963574885.1 Lepilemur ruficaudatus | reverse complement strand
AATGAAGCTACAAAAATAAACAAATGGGACCTGATCAAATTAAAAAGCTTCTGCACAGCTAAAGAAACTATCACTAGAGCAAATAGACTACCCACAGAATGGGAGAGAATATTTGCTCTTTACACCTCTGACAAAGGTCTGCTAACAAGAATCTACCTAGAACTCAAAAGAATTAACAAGAAAAAATCAAAAACCCCATTTATAAATGGGCAAAGGAGATGAACAGAAACTTCTCCAAAGAAGACAGAATAATGGCCAAAAAACATATAAAAAAAGTTCATCATCTCTAATCATCAGAGAAATGCAAATCAAAAGCACAATGAGATACCACCTAACCCCAGTGAGATTGGCCTCTATCAAAAAATCCCAACACAGCAAATGCTGTCAAGGATGTGGAGAGACAGGAACACTCTTACACTGCTGGTGGGACTGCAAATTGGTGCAACTTTTGTGGAAAAGAATTTGGAGATTCCTCAAAGAGCTAAAAATAGAATTACCATTTGACCCAGCAATAGCATTATTAGGCATCTACCCAAAAAGCACAAGACATTGTATGATAAAGACACCTGCACCCGAATGTTTATGGCAGCACAATTCACTATTGCTAGGTCGTGGAAACAACCCAAGTGCCTGTCAGTTCATGAGTGGATTGTTAATATCTGGTATATGTTCACAATGGAATATTACTCAATTTTAAGAAATGACAGTGAGTTAGCACCTCTTATATTATCCTGGATTAAGCTTAAACCCATTATTCGAAGTGAGGTGACACAAGACCCAAGAATGGGCCCCACTTGTACTCGCCATGAAACTGGTATTGACTGATTAACACTATGATGCTCAAATGGTGGGAGCAATCACTAGGGAATTGGGGGCTGGAAGGTAAGCCCACGTCTGAGCGACATGGTGGGCACTGTGGAGGGGTGGGACATGCTTGAAAAGTAGTTGGGGAGCGGAATTAGGAGTCTCAATGGGGAAAGGAATTCCTCAAAAACTGATTTATGTGATTAACTGTACACCTCGGTAAATTCACTGAAAATCATTTAATTGTACACTTAAAATGGAGTAAAGGCATGATATGTAAAGTATACTTCAATAAAGAAAAAAATAAAAATTAAAAAAAGATGTTAGTTCTTCCCATAGAGTCTACCTATAGACTCAACACAATCCCAATCAAAATCTCAGCAAATTATTTTGTAGATGTTGACAAACTAATTCTGAAGTGTATATAGAGGCAAAAGACTCAAAATAACAACACAATGTTCAATGAGAAGAAAAAAGTTGGAGGACCAATATTATTTCAACTCTAAGACTTATTATAAAACTTCAATAATCAAGATAGTGTAGTATTGGTAAAAGAACAAATAGATCAATAAGTCAAATAACTCTAAATAGATCCACATAAACATAAACTTTTTTTTTTATAATTTTCCGTAACCAAAGCTTATATAAAAGACAATCTTTTCAACAAATGTGCTGGAATGACCGAATGTGTACACAGAAAAAAACAAAAAAACAAAAAACAAAAACTAGTCACAGATTTTATACTTTACACAAAAATTAACTTAAAATGGATCACAGCACTAAATGTAAAACAAAACTGTAAATAAAATGAAAGAAAAGAGTAGAACCTCTAGGTAAGGCAATGACATTTTAGATATAACACCAAAGGCACAATTTATGAAAAAAAAGCATTGAGAGTCGGAATCTTATTAAAGTTAGAAACTGCAGCTCTGCAAAAGATACAGTCAAGAGATTGAAAAGACAAATTACATGCATATGAAAAGATGCTGACATCATATGTCATCAGGGAAATCCAGATTAAAACAAGTTCACTTACACATGTATTAGAATGGCCAACAAACACAAGACTGACAACATCAAATGCTGTTGAGGATGTGGAGTAACAAGAAGTTTCATTCAGTGTTGCTGGGAATATAAAATGGTAGGGCCAGTTTAGAAAACAATTTTTTAAAAACTAAACACATACTTAGCATGCAGTTCAGCAATCATGATCTTTGGTCTTTACCTAAAGGAGTTGAAACTTACATTCACACAAAAAGAAGCATGTACCCATGGATACTTCGAGCCCCTTTATCATAAATGCCAAAACTTAGAAACAACGAAGATTTCCTTCAGTAGGTGAATAGATAAATAAAATATGGCACATTTAGACAATGGCATATTATTCAGCAGTTATTAGAGATGATCTATCAAGTCATGAAAATACATGGAGAAAAAAACCTTAAATGCACATTACTAAGTGGAAAGAAGCTAAACTGAAACAAGGCTTCATGTTTTATGACTCCCACAGTATGGAGTCTAGAAAAGGCAAAACCAGAGGGATAAAGAAGATCCATGGTTGGCAGGGATGACAGAGAAAGGAAGGATGAATACATATATAGCACAGAGTACTTTTAGGGCAATGAAACTACTCTGTATGATACTGTAATAATAGATTCATATCATTATGCATTTGTATAAATGCAGGGTATGTACAATACCAACAGTGGCCCTAGAGTAAAATATGAACTCTGGGAGATAATGTTGTGCTAATGTAGGTTCATCAATTATACCAAATGTACTGCATTGTTTGGGATATTGGTAATACGAAGGATACCTATGTGAAGGACTGAGAAGGACCGAAGGTATATAGAATATATAAATATCTGTTGCTTGCTCTCAATTTTTTTGTGAACATAAATCTGCTAAAAAATAAAATAAAATAAAATATTTAACTAAAAAAGCTAGTGTAACTGTAAATACACTTTTAAAGGATAATCACAATTATTCTAATAAAACAATAATACATTGTCCTGATAATAGATATCCTTCCTTTCAGTATACCATTCCGAATTTTTTAAATGCTCCTCAAAAGCAATACACACTTGTTGGGGAGTTGGGAGGAGAGACAGCAGCCAGAATAAAGTGGAAAAACTTGATATTTGAGAAGAAAAACTGCTAAGCACAAAATAAGATGATGTGATTATATGTCAACAACTGAAAAAAATCAGAATCAAATAATTCACTCAATAAAGAGGACGGTATTATTTCTGTAAAGTGATGATTATGTCTGTAATTTTTATCAAAACTTGCAATATTACAGAACTTGCAAAGATTACATCAGTACAAATAATCTTACACTATTACAAGTTACTTGAGATAAAATTCAGGCAAACTCGGTTGAGGTCTGCCACACAACCACTTAAGAGGAACAGTAAAAGTCAATAGGGACTGGTACAAATATTCAAGGCTTAAAGTAAAAGCTCACATTTTGCTAGTATGCTAATGCCAGAAGGCAACTTCGAATTGCATTAACTCTTCTTTTATTAGGGCTTTACTGATAGTAGAACTTTTTTCTGCCTTTCCCTATGTTCCAGCCTCATTCTCAGCCATTATCTATTGGCTCAGCCATTCTCTGTTACTTACACTATTTCTCTGGTGGGAGACCAATTATAGTCCTTCTAAATCTCATGGAGAAGTTTACGTAGGCCTCATGCCTTTTGAGTGACATCAGTCAAGTAAATCTAGATGGGAAGAAACAGTCACTAGATTTATTTTGGTCTCAAGTTCTCTTAAGGCAGCTTTATAGGGTTTAAGAGAAAGATTAAATCTCACACTCATTACAGGTTTCCTGCATCTATTTTCATTATGGTTAGAACCCAGAGACAAATGTGATTAGTACCTCCAATACTTCAACAGATGACACAGAATGCTTTCCATTGTTTCAAGTAATCATATAAAAAAGGAAATAAGTTCTGCATCTAAAATGAAACGTAAGCATGATGGGAAAGCAGAAACTTGACCCTTGGAAAGCAAATGTTACGATGCTTAGCAATTTTTGGTAATTCACATACCTAAATATCATTTAGAATTGCTAAGTGGGCTGAGTTTTCAGTATCAACAGATTACTATAACATCAAATCCCTTATGTTCACCATTGTCTAAAATACAAGTAACACGTAATCAAGTGGTTAGGAAAAAAAAATTCAGGAAAAACAACTCTTGATTTTGAATGCAAACTTTAATAATTTATTAAGTATTTCAATTTTAGAGTTTATAAAAATGGCTTTATAATCTGAGTAAGGATAGTTATTATATAGATGCAACAGTGATAATACTTTCATAGTGAAAGTGCCATGCTACTAAAGGAGCTGCACCATTTCCAGATGGTAGTATGTTGGAGATTTAGTAAAAATCAGCAGCTTTTCTCAGTATGCAGGTATTTTGTCTATGTCCATGTATTGATATATGAGTACCCAAACACATACATATATGTAAGCTACCAATATCCAAACAGGAACATTCACCTGAAGTAGACAAATATTTAGAAATAATAGCAGATATCAACATAAAAGGAATAATACATAAAAAAAAATTTTATAACTGAAATATTTCCTAAGCTGTCATCAAAAATTTGGTAATGCATTTCAATCTTTGTTCATAAAATACAATAATTTGTAACAATTTCTACAAATGTTATCCAATGTCAAATTCTTAACATTTAAATCCACTCAAATGATTACCTGATTACCTCATAAAAGATCTTTTTTTTTTTAAGTTTTAACTTTGAATTTTGAAAAAGAATGACTTGTGAAGAAAGAGGTCAGTTATTTTATTTCCAAATCAAACACTAAGTGTTTGTCTGGAACAGTAGGCCTCTGCCAGCAGACATAATTTGCTAATCAGTACTTGGTGCACGTGACTTGTCAGAGCATTTGTTTCATAATGCAGTCTTCTGATTACTAATACAGTCTTGGAATATTATTTGTAAGATACATTAATAGTTAAAGAGGTAATAGTAATTTACTAAATGTTAAAATTTTTCAAAATTATATAGGAGATTGTTAATTCTAATTTCAAATAAGTATGTTGATTCAGCCCTTATGTCATTTATGTCTCTGTCATGTATTTTAGTTTCTTTAAGAGTTTCTGTGTCCTTATGTTTTCTTCTAACATGGTTACTTTCTTATGTTTTCCCCTTCCTATAATTAATAAAGTTATTTTGTATGAAGCAAATGTTAAATAAAATTGTCAATAGTAAAAAAAAAAAAAATTCATAAGCAGAGATCTATATGTACAATAAAACAAAATCCATCAGGCCAACTTCATTTTGACCTTACCTAACAGTAGAAAAATAGTATTTCTAGCATGCTACATTAAAGTACCTCTTAAGACAGTTAATTTAAAAAGACAAAATACATAAACACACATACTACACACATACACACCCCACACACACACACCCCCTACCTTTTCTAGCCTTTTCAGTTTTACTTACTAAATCCACTTTGAGTTCTATTTATCTTTGAAGAATTTAACTTACCGGAGGCCAAATGGTATTTACAAAATAGACATTATTAACATGTGTATGAGGCCCAGTGACGTGGCTCATGCCTTTGATCCTAGGCCGAGGGGTGCGGATCGCTCAAAGTCAGGAGTTCAAAACCAGCTTGAGCAAGATCAAGACCCCATCTCTACTAAAAATGGAAAGAAATTAATTGGACAACTAAAAATACACAGAAAAAAGTAGCCGGGCATGGTGGCGCATGCCTGTAGTTCCATCTACTCCGGAGGCTGAGGCAGAATTGCTTCAGCCCAGGAGTTTGAGGTTGCTGTGAGCTAGGCTGATGCCACGGCACTCTAGCCTGGGCAACAGAGTGAGACTCCGTCTCAGAAAAAAAAAATGTGCATTAAAGAATATACTGATTGAATGGAAGCCCACCCTGTAAAAAGTTTACATGGAAAATATCAACTATTTGGGTGCTACTTTACTGGCACTATTTCTAAGGTTATCTTTTGATTTGCTTCAATTTCATTTTTTACAAAATATAAAATGTCAAATTATGTTGTTAATTCCCTCAAATGTTCTTAAGCAGAGGTTAACAAATTTGAGAGTACATCATTATCACTTTAAGAACTCAATAAAACAAATTATTGGGATCACTGCAAGGAAAAATATTGGCAAATGGATTATTGCCATTTGCTTTCTTTCATACTGAGGTAATACCAGAGACAGATGTCAGTAAGATGGCATACATGCCCTCTTACAGGACAGAAGGAAGTGGGATCATATATTCAAAGTGCTAAAATTTTAAAACTGTACCAAGGAAACTGTACCTGATGAAACTGTCCTTTAAAAATGAATAAAAAATAAAGATTTTTCAGATAAATAAAAGCTGAGGGAGTTCATTGCTGTAAGATTGGTTCTATAATCATTGCTCAGGGGAATCTTTCTGAGTTGAAATAAAGGGACACTAGATAGCAACATGAAGCCCTATGAAAATATAAAGGTCACCAGTAATGATAAATACATGGAAAAAATGTATTAACCTGATTTATTATAATTTTGGTGCATTAAATTACCAAAATTAAATTTTGGTAATTAAATTCTTTGTAAGAATTTAAAGAACAAATAGTAAAAGTACTATGAATCTACTTTAATGGAAACATAATATAGAATGGTGTAATTTGTGACACAACTAGAACATAGTGGGAAGATTGGAGCTGGAAAAGTAGTAGGGTTTTTGTATGTGACTGAAATTAAAATTATCAGTTTAAAATAGAATGTTATAAACATTAAGATGTGGTAACCACAAGCAAAATATCTATAGAAGAAGATGCACAAAAATAAGTGAGGAAGAAATCAGGTTTTAAAAATTAATTTAAAAAAAAACAATGAAAGACAAAGAAAGACATTACAGTGAGAAATTGGGGACAAAAAAAGCTATACAGAAAATAGCTAACAAAATCCCAATAATAAGTCCTTCCCTATCAGCAATGACTTTAAATGTAATAAATTGAGCTACCAAAATAAGACTGTAAAGATAAATTGTCTGAATGGAAAAAATAAAACAGGATCTATATGCAGTCTACAAGAGACTCATTTTAGATCTAATAACACACAAATGCTCAATGGGAAAGGATAAAAAAATGATAACCCATGCAAATGGTAAACACAAAAGAGCAGCAATAGCTATAATATCAAGTAAAAGACTTTATGCAAAAAAACCGTTACAAGACATAAACAACATTTTATAACAAAAGAGTCAATTCAACAAGAATAGATAAGAACTATAAATATTTCTGCAACAACATCAGAGTTCTAAGTGTATGAAGCAAATACTAACAGAATTAAAGTGGAAGAAACAGCAACACAACAACAATAATAATAATAATTGAAGTAGAAGACTTCAATATCCCACTTTCAACAATGGATAGAAAAACTATATAGAAGATCAGTGAAGAAACCAAGAACTTCAAAACTCTATAGACAAATGGACATTGGGTGTGGGGCATGCAAAAAAAAAAAAGAAAGAAAGAAAAGAATAAAACAAAGTGAAATGAAATGAAACATAATAAAATAAAAGTACATATGACGCCAGTTGTTGTGGCTCATGCCTATAATCCCAGCACTTTGGGAGGCTGAAGCAAAAGGACTGTTTCAGGCCAGGAGTGTAAGACCAGCCTGGGCAATATAGTGAGATCCCCAAATTAAAACAAAAACAAACAAAAAAATCAATGGTTCAAAGAAGTTGCAGGAGAAATTATCTTGAGCCAAAAACTAAAACACAACATATGGAATACAGTGAAAGTAGTGCAGAGAGGTAAGTTTATAGCTGTAAATATACATATCACAAAAGAAAAAAGATTGAAAATCAAATAACTTTATACCTCAAGGAACTAGGAAAAGAAGAAACAAACCCCAAATTAGCCAAAGGAAGAAACTAATAAAGATTACAGCAGAAATAAGCCAAATAGAAAACAGGTATCAATAGAAAAAGCAGAAAGTTGAGAGGTTCAGTAACTATCTTGCTCTTAACACATGTTGGTGTGTTGGAGGACTCTTCTGCTTCACATGTAGCAACCACCAAGAAAAGTTGGCCAAACTTTAGTCTCAGTTCCGGATAGGGATAAAGAGTAAGATGGCAGAAAGAAGGTGGTACATGTAACAGCTACTGCTGATGAGAAAAGCTTCAGAGTTCTCTAAGAGAATCTGGCTGTGAATAATATGGCTGGTATTGAAAAATTGAACATGAAAAAGACAAGGCGACAGTTATTCAACAGTCCTCTGCTAACACCTTTGCAATTACCAGTCACATAGAAACCTAACCAATCACAGAAATGCTCCCTAGAATATTGTCAGCTGTCACCTTGGCACTGATAATAAGCCTTAGGAAATTAGCTGAACAGTTCCTATAGCAACTCTTGGATAGCAAAGCAGCAAAACCAGTAGATATTGATGAAGAGGAGGATGTTTCACATTTTGTAGAAAACTTTGGTGAGTTATAAAAAAATAAAGGTAACTAAAATTTTTTTCTGGTTTTTGTTTTGTTTTGTTTTTGAGACAGGATCTCACTTTGATGCCCAGCTCAAGTGCAGTCATGTGATCATAGCTCACTGCAACCTTGAATGATCATAGCTCACTCTAACCTCAAACTCCTGGCCTCCAGTGATCTTTGCATCTCAGCCTTCTAAAGTGCTGATACTACTACAGGCATGAGCCACCATGCCCAGGCATTTTCTGTTTTCTTGTTAAGTTGGCATCTATTAGTTTTACCAAATCAGCTATATAATTCCAAAGTTTTACAATCACAGACAACATCATCTGTTACTAGTTCAATAAAATAAATATGTTGTATATTAATAATGCTGTTTCTTCAGTATTGTTCACTCATTTACTTTGACCATTTTGCACTTGCTCCTAGGATCTATTCTTTTGGTAAAAATATCAAGTATCAGTGCAGCCTGACCCAAGGTTGTTCTGGTTTTTGATTCTTGGTTTGTTTTGGGTTTTTTGCTGGAGTATTTTTGATGTATTTGTATGTGTCAGTTATGTGTATATACTGAAAAGCAAATTGGAAAACAGTTCTATTTATCCTCTTCCTTCCCTTAGAAGTAAAATAAATCTTTACATGTTACTTTTTTCCCCAATAATGCACAGAATTAATGAAAAGTGAGGATCTTGCATTTCAGATATGGAGATATTTTACCATTGGAAGTTTGGTTTTAATATGCTTGGTGAACTATCATATGTTACATAAATTTCCTTGGGTTTAAAACAAGTTTCATGCTGGAGTAATGGGTAGCGTATCTTTGGAGTGGGTGCTACAGACTCACTTACCTAGTCAGACCAAGAACAATTTTTTTGACTAGCTTGCTTCCTAAATGCTTTTTTCTCTTGCCTTTTAGTCTCCAAATGGCCTGGTCAGCTTTTGGTAATATTCTTCATCTCTCTGGTAGCTTGAGAAAGATGTCCTCCATGTAGAATTAAATGAATGCTTAATTCTTGTTTTTGAATGATTTTGTCCCTTCATCTTGAGTAACAACAGCTTCATCTTCAGCATTTCTCCTTAATTTTACAGTCTGCTACATTTCAAACTGGAATAGAAACATGTTCTTTGCTAAATAATTTTATGCCAGCCTTATCCTGTCTCCTAGCTGCTCTTAATAGCAGGTACAAAAATGCCTATTTTTCAGTGACGTTAAAATCAGGAATATTCTTTTGAATCAGAAGAAAATAGGCCACAGACTAATCCGCCAGCAAAAATGGGCATTCTGTGAAATAGTACTAGTCCTAGGAGTACCATCGTAGGTTGGTGGAATCCTAGTACTCCTAGTACCATCCTAGGTTGAGGAAATCACTCAATCACTTTGATTGAGTGATTTCCTCAATCACTTTCCTGCTCTTGGCTTTGAATGTACCTCTGGGTTGAATCCTAATATTGTAGTTGCTCACAACATCCTTCTGAATGCTTACAATAATATTTTGCGGTGGGGAGAGGGATGTGAGAGAAGCACTGGTAAACCTAGTATTTATTTCTTCAACTCCTTTCAGAGGAGGTAAGTTGCATTTATTCATGCAAGTTTCCCTCTTGCTGTTTGATAAACAATTGCATTTTGCTATGTCAGGTTTTGTTATAGCCAATATTCATGGACAAGATTTAGAAAATCTATCATTTACTGGCCCACCATCAAACTATGACTTAACTCTGCAGCATACCAATTATTGTGTCAGACAAGATATCTTTGGTATCTAAAGTACAAGAACATATTGAAAGTATTACACTTTTTTTCAACAAAATATCTGTTTATTTATTTATTCATTAATTTTAGAGAGTTAAAGAGTCAAAGAGTCTTTCTTTGTTGCCTGGGTGCAGGGCAGTGTGTGCAATCATAGCTCACTATAAACTCAAACTCCTGGGATTAAGTGATCCTCCTGCCTCAGCCTTCTAAGTAGCTGGGACAATAGGCACAAGACACCCTGTCTGGTCCATTTTTTCTATTTGTTTAGAGACAAAATTTCACTACGTTGCCCAAGCTGGTCTTCAACTCCTGGGATCAAGTGATCCTCCTGCCATAGCCTTCTAAGTAGCTGGGACAAACAGTCAAGACACCCTGTCTGGTCAATTTTTTCTAATTTTTTAGCACCAAAATTTCATTATGTTGCCCAGGCTGGTCTTCAACTCCTGGCCTTAAGTAATCCTCTCTCTGGCCACAGCCTTCAAAACTGCTAGGATTACAGGTGTGAGCCACCACATCCAATCTAATTTATTTTTCTATTTTTAGTAGAGATGGGATCTCAGTCTTGCTCAGGCTGGTCTCAAACTCCTGGCCTCAAGCAATCCTCCTGCACTGGCCTCCCAGAGTGCTAGGATTACAGGCATGAGCCACTGCGTCCAGCCCTTTCCTGTCATGTTTTATATAATACATGGACTTAACAACAAAATTACAATAAGACAGTAACAATAGAAACAAAAAACAAAGAAAACTTTGGGAACAGAGGGAGATGAAGAGAAGTTGGCTAATTAGTACTAAACAGTGAAATAAAAAGAGTAAGTTTTAGTATTTAATATATCACAGTGGGGAAATGACAGTTAACAAAAATTTACTGTATACTTCAAAGCAGCTAGAAGGGAATAATTAGAACATAAAGAAAAGATAAATGTTTTAGGTGCTGAATATCCCAGTTACCCTGATTGATCACTACACATTGTATATAGCTATCAAAATATCACATGTATCCCATAAATACGTACAATTATCATATATCAATAAAACAGTATATTAAAAAATAGAAAAAACAACAAAATAGTTTACTGTTGGAAAAGATCAATAAAATTTTAACAAAAAAATTACCTAGATTAACTAAAAAAAAAAATTCAAATAACTGAAACCAGAAATAAAAAGGTCACTACAAATGATGCCACAGAACAAAAATTAAAGAGAATACAATGAAAATAAAAAAGCAAGTTAACAAACTGGATAGCCTAAAACTGTCGTCCTCATCCCGAATCCAGTACTGGTCCACAGCCTATCAGGGACTCAGCTGCAGAGCTTCCCCAGTGCCAACCCCACCCTCACTGTACCTACCACCCTGGATTGTAGAAAAATTGTCTTCCACGAAACTTAGGAAACAGGAAGGAGGGGGTTGCAAAGCAGGAGATAAGCAGCAAGTGAGCAAGTTTCATCTGTATTTACAGCCACGCCCCATGGCTTCCATTACCATCTGAGCTCCACATTCTGGTCTCCCCACCCTGCCTTCGCAGGGAAATTGTCTTTGGTAAAACTGATTCCTGGGATCAAATGTTTGGGGACCACTGACCTAAAATAAACAGTCATATTCCTAGAAATCCACAACCTACCAAGAGTAAATCATGAATAGAAAATTGAAACAAATCAATAATTAGTAAGAAGACTGAACCAGTAATCAATCTCTGAACAAAACATAGCCCAGGACCAGATGGCTTCACCAGAGAATTTTAGCAATCACTTACAAAGAATTAATACCAATCCTTGAGGAGGAAACACTTTAAAGTTCATTCTGTAATGCTAGTGTTACAACCAGATAAAGACATACACAAAAAGATCACAGAACATTATCCCTAATGTGCAAATTCATGCAAAAACCCTCAAAAAATACTAGCAAACTGATGTCAGTAATAAGCCAGGTTAACAACAACAACAAAAACACACTAGGAAATTGAATTCAATAGCACATTAAAAGGATTACATACCACAACTAAGAGGAATGTAAGAATGGTTCAACATCAATACCTTGTAACACATTACATTGACAAAGAGAAGGACAAAAGCCATAACCTTATCTCACTGAAGCATTTGATATGATTTAGCACCTTTTCATCATAAAACATGCAACATTAGGCATAGAAGAAACAACAAATTAGGCATATAAGGAACATATCTCAAGATTATCTTAATAAAAGCCACATATGACAAACCAACAGCAAACGTCATACTGAATGGGGAAAAACTGAAAGCATTCTTGCTTAGAGCTGATACCAGACAAGGATGCCCACTATCACCACTTCCATTCAATAGAGTGCTGCAAGTCCTAGCCAGAGCAATCAGACAGGAGAATATTAAGGGTCTCCAAACTGGGAAGGAAGAAATTAAATTACCACACTTCATTGACAATATGATCTTATATCTAGAAAATCCCCCAGATTACACCAAGAGTCTGCTGGAATTGATAAATTCAGCAAAGTCTCAAGATACAAAATCAATGTACATAAATCAGTAGCATTTCTATATACTAAGAACAGTCAAGCAGAGAGTCAAGTAAAAGACTCATAATAGCTACAAAAAAAATAAAATATCTAGAAATATACTTAACCATGCAGGTTAAAGATCTCTACCAGGAGAAGTATGAAACACTGAGGAAAGAAATCTCAGAGGATACAAATGGAAAAACATAGCACGCTCCTGGACATGTAGAATCAACATTGTTAAAATGTCAACACGCCCAAAGAGATTTACAAATTCAATAAAATCTCTATTCAATAAATAAATTGAATAGAGATTATTACCCTATTATTTATAGCCACACGCAGAAGACTGAAACAGGACCTCTACCTCTCACTTCTCATAAAACTAATTCAAGATGGATAAAAGACTTAGATATAAGGAATAAAACGATAAGAATTCTAGAGGAAAATGTAGGTAAAACTCTTCTAGTTATTAGCCTAGGCAAAGGATTTATGAAAAAAACACCAATGGCAATCACGGAAAAAACAAAAATTAATAAATGGGCTTTGATTAAACTAAGAAGCTTCTGTACAGATAAGGAAACAACCAACACATCAACTAGACAACCTATAGAATGGGAGAAGATACTGGCAAGCTACACATCCGATTGAGGGCTAATTACTAGAACTTACAACGAATTCAACCAAATTAGCAAAAAAAAGAAAACCTTTTTAAAAAGTGGGAAAAAAACATAAATAGAAGCTTCTCAAAATAAGAAAGGCAAATGGCCAATAAACACAGGAAAAAATGTTCAATGTCACCAATCCTCAGGGAAATACAAATTAAAACCACAATAAGATATCTCAATTAGACTGGTATTTATCAAAAAATCCAGGAAAAACAGATGCTGGAGTGAATGTAGAGAGGAAGAAACACACATTGTTAGTTGGGCTGCAAATTAGCACAACTTCTATGGACAACAGTATGGAGATTCAAAGAACTAAAAGTAGAGCTACCACTCGATCTAGCAATCCCACTATTGGATATTAAACCAAAGGAAAAAAAGATTTTTCATCAAAAAGACACCTGCACTCAAAATGTTATTGCAGCACAATTCAACTGCAAAGATATGGAATCAACCCAAGTGTCCATCAATACATGAGTGAATCCATTAATAAGATATGGTATATGTATACCATGGAGTGCTACCCAGCCACAAAAAAAAAAAAAAAAAAAAATGAATTAATAGCCATCTGCAACAATCTGGATGGAACTAGACACCATGCTCCTAAGTAAACTGTCTCAAGAATGGAAAAACAAAGAGCACATGTGCTATTAAACTAGAAATAACTGAAGAGCACATATGTACACAGAGGAAAGTAAAACTCAGTGGAGATCAACCAGGGGGTGGAGGAGAAGGGCTAGGGAGGGGAAGGGCAAAAACCTACCTAACGGAGTCAGGACTCAGGCATTACAAAAGTGATCCATGTAACCTAAAACATTTGTACCACCTTAGTATTTTGAGGAAATGACAAACAAACAAACCCACTTTCTATAAGGGAAAATATATCTAGGGGATGGAGAGGGTAATAAAACAATCTTATCAATCTTTTGTGAAAATGAAAAGAATTTGAAGAACATGTTGATCAAAGGACTCGCCAATGAGCTCCTAACAACTCTGAAATATGACTTTAAATTCAAAAGATTTGCACCCAAGTCACAAAATTAAAAGCAATTAATAAACATAAGTATAGAATTAAGAAAAGGGAAATAAAAGCAGTCCATAACGTTTTATGTTTATTAGACTAACAAAACTGCACATTTTTTTCTTAAGAAAGTGTTAAGTTGGTGTTGGTATCAAATACACAAAACATTCATTAACAGGAAAATAGTCTCATTTTTATTTTTGCATGTTATTCTCAAGTACACATTTACAAGTGTCATAGTTCCCTATATGAATTTCTCATTAAGTATTTTACAATGTGTACAAAGGACATACAATATTTAATAGGCTATTTTCATAAAAACAATAACTTACATCCTTGGAAGAATCTGTACCTCTTTAAAATTTTCAGCTGAAACATTCACTTTTTATTTAAGCTTTGCTAATCACATTAAGAATTAAACCAGCCTGTAACTAATAACAGTATAACAGTAAGTACGATTTCATTTTTTATACAAATTTTTTTATATTCACTTAGCCAAACTCTTAATTACCTTTTAAAGGTTTCAATATTGTGCTTAAAAAACAAAACTGTGTATTGAGTAGACCATGTGAGAAATATGAAGTGTAGTGTTCTTTATCTTTCAGTTTGTTTTTAAAACATAAATAGCTAAATATCTCAACTTTACAGAATGTTTTAAAATTCTTAAGGTTTCATTTAAGTATTTCTTATTATATTGCTTCAAGGAAAAACCAACAAAAACTTTGAAGGAGATTTAAAAGATTCTCCACACAAAAAATATGAGTTTTTAAGAACAGGATAATGATAACTAAAAATTGGGTAGAATATGTTTGAGGGCTAAGACTAAGAGATTCTAAAATCCATTCCCTGGCTTTGGTTGTTGGTACTAAGCTTAAATTCCTACGTGCCTAAAGCATTTTAAAATAGACAAAATTAATATGACATTTCAGAAGCTGACAAATACCAAATATTTAGAATTTTAACCCTATAAATATAACTTCTGAATATCAACATCAGTGGCACAGAGAAAGGGGAAAGTAAAAACTTAATAACAAAAGTGAAATGAAGCACAATCATGAAGCCAGAAAGTAGCTATTGATTGTATTAAAAAATTTTTGAATTTACCACAGTATGCCCAAAGATGTTATGTGCCAACACCCAATCTAAGAAATCTAAAAAGTTTTGTCTATTCTCCAAAATTCTTATTAACCAAATTCTAATTAACTATTTGATTTCAGTTTATATTTGTATGTATGACTCACTAAATGCTTAAAATATGTCAACTATGAAAAAATAAAACTTAAAGATTTGGTGGTATTCCAAATAAGGCCACATATTTTCATTATGTATTTAAACACTTTTATCTTCTAATCAAAGTCAACTTGAGTGCTAAGGCTTTTTTTAAAATTTGCTAACTGTCCAAAAAAATTAAAAAGCAGGTTAAGCTTGCCAACTCCAAGCAGGAATTAGCATCCATTCTGTTACTTGGAGCCATTAATTGCCCTTACTCCTCTTTACTTTGCAAGAGACAGAGTTCCCTCACAATATTTTCAGAGAAAACTGAGCACGCTATATCTAGATTTGCGTTCCAGAAAAATTTAAGACACATAGCAGAAATTGTATGAAAATATTTTGAGAAGAAATACTTTTAACTTCCATTTTTCAATTACCAAAGATATTTAAAGAGAATACCTTTACTTTTATTCATGTCCTCATTTTAATTCCAATTCCTTAACTGAATTTTAGCCTCTCTAAATAGCAAGTTACAAAATGCTTGGTAAATTTAATACTTTTCATCATGTTTAAAATTTGGGATTGTGCATATAAATAGGTGATAAGCAACAAACATGCGCACAAAAAACTTAAAGCACATTTATATACCAAGTTGCAAAAATCCTGAGTCTCAATTTACCTCTAAAAGACTTCAAAATTCAGTCTGCAGTAAGTTGCATCTATAGAACACAACTATTCCAAAACAGCAGACAGAAAATATAAAAAACAGGAATAAGCAAACCCTTTTGATAAGATTCTCTAAATCTGCTATGCTGACAAAGATGTAAACACTGTAAACAAAGTCAAAGGAAGCACACTTTGCCTGCTAAGCAAATGAGAAACACAAACCTAGTCAATGTTCTATATTCAGTAATGTTAGAGACTTAAATGTAGTTCTACTGTCATGTAATTTGAAAATATTAAGCAAAACAAGGGAATGATTTCCATGTTATGATACTTAGACCTGACAGTAAAATCATTTATATCAGCAGGTATTTTTATTTAATGTGAAAAAATGTATGCTGAAAGAAATGGGTCCAAATAATTATGTTTAAAGTTACCAATTTTAAATTAAATTATTTTGTCTTAGAAGAGTACCATCAAGATGAATAAAGTAAATTATACTCAACTAGTAAAGCTTTTAAGACTGAAAATTCAGTATAGAATTATTTTATCAAAAGCAACTTGTTTGTTGCTACTTTTCTTAGTTCATTAAGCAAACTGAATAGGATTCAGAACACCACAATCAATAAAGTGTAAAGTAAAATTGACTAGAAGCAATATCCTATTTGTACATAGCATAAATCAATTATAGTAATGTATGTGAACAAGACTGACTGGTTTTAAAATAAATTTCCTGCTTCAAGGCCAATATCTTTACAAAAGTCTGACAGACATACTCTTAGGGCAGGTCGACTTCTTTGTGATGTCGAGTTATGTGCTGATTCTTTTCTGAAGGTCTTCGGAACCCTTTCTTGCAGTACTCACATCGGTGAGGATAGTCTTTTGTGTGAATGGAAATAACGTGCCGCTTAAAGCCTGAGGCATCTGTAGTGCTATACTCACAGTACTCACACTGATACACTTTCCTGCCACTGTGTGTCTTCATATGCTTTTTAAGCTCATTCTGTTGCCTAAATCCCTTTCTACATCTCTTACACCTAAATGGAAGATCCTTGGTGTGAATTGACAGAATATGGCGACTTAGAACAAATGGATCTGCAATCTTAAAGTCACAGTGTCTACACTGGTGCATTTTTTTACCCTTGTGGGCAGCCACATGTTTCTTGAGTTCTGAAGGCCTGTGAAAGCCTTTATCACACATGTCACACTTATGGGGGTAGTCCTTCGTGTGAACTGAAATTATGTGTCGTTTCAAATCACTTGAGTTTGAACTTTTATGGTCACAATGCAAACACTGG
>CAUYRT010027587.1:0-13482 GCA_963574885.1 Lepilemur ruficaudatus | reverse complement strand
TAGAACAGTACAAATTTATTATGTTACAGCTTTAGAGCTCAGCTGTCTAAAATCAAGGTGTCTGCAGGGTTGCATCCTTTCTGGAGACGAGGGGAGAACCTGTCTCTGCCTTTTATAGCTTCTAGAAGCCACCTCATCCTTTGGCATACGAGCCACTTCCTTCATCTTCAGAGCTGCACCAGAGCATCTTGCAGTCTCTTCTGTCCCTGCTTGTCCTGCCCTCGTCTCCTCTGATGTTCACCCTCCTGCTCCTCTCTGATAAGGACCCTTGTGATTTCACTGGCCCTCCTGGCTCGCCCTCCCCTGGCAAGATCTGTAGTTTGATCACTTGTGCAAAAATCCCTTTTTTCCCCATATAAGGTGGCATTTATAGGTTTTAGGATAAAACCTGGATATCTTTGGGAGGGGGCATTATCAACTTACCACTGGGGGGTCGTGAGAAGATTAACTGGGTTCATTCCTCTGCTGTAGGAGCCAACAGCTCTCAACAGCCCAGTGTAAGAATGGATATTTGTAGCACTTTCTGTCATCTCAAAGATCAAATTACTCTTCTCTCAAATATTCTCTCATTAGGAAGGCACAGTGCAATAGTTAATATTTAAAGAGTATCACTGTTGCAAAGGGTAAAAGTCAGCTTTCTCAAAAAAGGGTAAAGTCAATTTTCTGAAAACCACTGAAAATTTACTTATGCAAAATACCACCTTTTTCAGTAAGGCTGGATAAACAGTCATAAGGAGGCGTTTTCACTTTTATGCCTCTGGATATTATTACTAATAACAGTTGAGATTTATGGAAATTCTTTCTCTAAGTACTTTAGTGCTCCTTCGACTTTGGAGTATGCATAAAGTTTGATTTGGCAGAGATGATTTAATTTAACAGATATTCCAAACAGGTTGCCTTAAATCGGGAGGAATTTTCCATCGCTGTCTCTCCCTGTGTTCTGATGGAATCCAAATGCCAGAAGCCGGAGGTGATGGTTTAGATTTTTCTACCATTCCATTCCTCCTTAGTTTTATATAGAACTCTATTTAAAGTAACCAAGCAGCTGGAATCGTCCTCAGGGAAACTCATCAAGCAGAGGAGGGTGTAGTAAGAAACAAAGGAAACAACAGGTGCTGTGCTTACTGGGATCTGGTCACCAGGCTGGGGGCTTCATAGGTCCCCCAGTGGCCTGCCCACAGCTACTGGCAGGGGAGGGGTGATTGCCTTTATTTTCAAGAGCAGAGAATGGGGGCTCAGAGCGTCGATCCCTGTGGGCTGAACTTTGGAGGTTCAGGACGATGAGGGTGCTTTTGTGCTGCTGTGTCCACCTGGGGATAACTTCGTGCTTGAGCCCAGGGGCCTCAGCAAGGCAGGTGCTTTGCTGGCTCCCCCACTGGCCACCTTGACATCTGCCTTTCCTTCCACAACAGAGAGTCGGCAGGAAGGGCAGTGCCAACTCCTCTGGCTTTGGTACACTCCTCTTTATCTAACCCAAAGCAGGATAACCAGTATTCTTGTTCCTTTCTACTCCCAGATCTCCCATCATCCTCACAGGGCAGGCTGAGTAACTTTGTACCTGGGTGAGGCCTGAGTAAAGGGCAGCACTCTGGACTGTCTGGCTCTAGACTCTAAGCTTTCTTCACTGTCTGGTGATACTTGAATTCAGCCAACGTCCATTTGCCAGGCCCAGGCAGTGCTGAAAGGGCCAGAGGTCGGATTTGCTCCTTCGGCGGTCATCCACTGGGCAGTGGCCTGGGAGCTCATGTTTAGACAAAGAAACAAATTCGTTCCAAATGAATGCTTGAAAACTACGAAAGATTTTGCAAAGATGTACTACACCTTTTGAGAGATGACGGGAAATAGTGGAGATGGTATTTTTGTCCCTGCACCCCCATCTTTGAAAGGGGAGTTGTACCAGATCACACACTTAGGAGAGAAATTGGAGCTGCTAGTGACATACTGTGTTTCCAGAATAAGCCTCGGTATCTGTAGTGGAAACCTCCAGCAAGCTTGGCGCTGAGAAAGCTGCCTAACTGAAAACCACAGGGGCAAATAATGCTGGTTGTGTTTTTTTTTTTTTTTTCCTTCCACCTGCAACAGCAGCCTTCGTCACCTATAAACTGTCATGCAATCCTCAAACCTTGTCTTTGAACTACATGACACCTCTTTTCTTTCTTGAACGAATTTGATGCCAGTTCCTGAGCACCTTCTGGGGAAGGTGGCCTGTTTTGTTGCTGTATTGTTATTTTTCTTTTTATCCTTTTAAAATTAAATTTTCACACATGCAAAAGTGCACAGTTCATAAGTGTACAGCTCAATGAATTATGACAAAGGAGGTGCACCTGTGTAGCCACAGCTTGGGGGAAGAAACGACACTGCCAACCCCTCGGAAATTGCCCCCCTCCAACGTTATTTCTCTCCTTTCCTCCCTGAAGGTCACCACTGCCTTCTAGCTCCATAACTTGGTTTTCCCTGTCTTTGAACTTCATGTAAATTTTCCTACAATATGTGTTCGTTTGTGTCTGACTTCTGCCTTTTAACATTATGTTTGTGAGCTTCATCTAGGTTGTTCTGATTCTGACTTTCAATATCTGGGCCTCTGGGTCAGGTAAGAAAGATTTCATAAGTACCTGAGATTCTAAATTCCGTGGTTTGTAACTGGGAAGCTTTTTACCTGTAATTAGGTTTTTTTCCACCGTGGCAATGTTTTTGCAGTAAGCTTGGAGTGCTTCCCGCAGGAGGGTTTTTCCAAAAAGTGGGATGATTCAGCTTTGTTGCGTCCTCCTTAACAAGACTTGGCTCAGAATGACTTTCGACTGTTTACAGTTAAATCCTGCCCCAGAGGAATGACTGCCCCTGAAATTATTCACAATCTTAGGCTACCGTCTCTTCTTTGTGAAGAAGCGGGACAAAGATGCTGTCAGAGCACCTGTTGGTCGCTGCACGCCGGTCAAGGCTGGGGCACTGCTTTAGAAGACAGTGGATTCTTTTGAACTTTCAAATTCAGAACCCGTTGGTGTCCTTTTATGGTTCTGTGTTGAAAGGCATGTTCTGGTCTGTGTACAGTAGTGGATGAAACATCCCAGCCTTTCAGAGATGGATGCTAATTACCTGAAATGCTTTTCTGTTAGAGCACAGACAACATGAAAACAACATTCACAAAAATCCAACCCCTTCCTACACATGTGCCTATAATTCTATCACCTAGCAAATAAATGACTCTTAATGTCTTTATCCATGTTCATATGGAATGGTTATATAGTTGTGATGAGATTTTATCATTCCTGTAGACTTGAAGTTAATATTTTAATTATTCTTTGCTGCCGTGCAGTCCATAAATGACAACTTTAAGAGTTGTGTGATGTTGCATGAAGGCAGTGGTCCGTGAGTTGCATAACCATTCCCTTATTTTGGGGCAATGTGTTATTTTCTTTTTTCTCCCACTGTTACAGCTTATGTGGCATGGGATTCTTTCTTGCATATAAAATTTTTCTTCTTTTGAATTAATTCCTTAGGATATATTTCCAAGAGCAGGATCGCATCGCTAATTTTTTTTTTTTTTTGGTGGTTTTAATGGTGCATTTCACTGCCAATTACCTAGTCAAAAAATTATACCAGAAATGTGAAAGTGTCCTAGTTTAACTCTTTCATTTTTAACATTGCATGTTACCAAAAATGAGTATCTCACCATGTTATAATTTTTATTTATTTGATAACTCATAAAATCAAACAGGTCTTGTGAAGATTAAGAGTTAGTGTTCATTAAGCATTTGTACCGTGGGCTCCTGGTGTGTATGTAAGTTCTTACTGTCATTGGACTGCTTTTGATTAATTAAATGTGATTTTATTCTCTTGAGCGAATTGTTTGGTCATGCCCTTTTATTATCTGTTTGCTTTTTGGTGTCTTGGTGTTTTATATTCATGCCTTCATGTAGTAGTTCCTTCGACAGCTATTTTGCTGGGACTGTTTTGGTGGCAGTCAGTGGAGGCTCATTTGTGGTCGCTGAGGCAGACAAGGGGGCATTTACTGTAAAGGTACCAGGGGTCTGATGAAGACTCAGAGTCTACATGTTTGCGTTACCTCTTCCCAGTACTCTTTACCTCCTCATCACCAGGGTGGTCCTCCCCATCCTCCCATCTCAGGTCAACATCGCTTCCTCACAAAGGTCTTCTCTAAGGACCCGGCCCCAAGGCCATACCCCGTCCAGTCCTTCACCTTCCACTACACCTCCCTGCCAGTGTCCTTCGTGGTCTGTTGTGATTGATAGTTATTTATTGGCACATATGCCAGTTGTCCATTCAGTCCATGACCTTCATGAAGCAGGGTTTCTGCTGTCTCCTTTATTCTTGTCTCCCAGGGTCAGGCATGGTCCCTGGGGGCACACAGCACCCCCTCAGTGTATGCTCTCCCAGTCTGTGCCTGGATGAGCACAGGCAGCTGGTGACCATCTTCGTCCTTCACCTTTGCTCCCCCCCACTTCCTTCCTTCATTCTGACATCCTATCTCTGTCTCTCTTTCCCGTGCTCTTCCCCCACTCCCCTGCAGATTGGCTCGTTTACTTGTTTCTTCCACCGAGTGAAAACATGACTCCCAAGAAGAGCTCCTGAGTTATGTGCTCCACATCTGGACAATTCAAATTCCTGGCTCCCTTGGGCCACTTGCCCACTGTGGTCCCATCTCCTGTGTCTGGGAGTGGGGGATGCAGTTTGGGCCATGTGGCTGGCTCTCGTGAGTCGACTGCTTTATGATAAGGTGTAAGCAGTTACAGCGGCAACACTGGGTGTCTGTGTTGATTGTGGGAGGGGAAGAAAGCGCAGCTTCCGACTAGGCTCCTGTGACTTACTGTCGCCTTGTCTCCAGCACGCTCTAGCTTCCAAGAGCGTAGGACGTGGAGTGAAAAGTGCACAGTCCTGTCCCCGAAGTACTCACAGCCTGTCAGGGTGCCGATGGTCCAACCAAAGATGAATCAATTAATGACTTTGGCGATTAGGCACTTTGGAGACAATAGTAGATGACACAACCATCACCAAAGCAAAGACCAAAACCTCCACTGTCATGAGGCTAAAATTCTAGTGAGAGAGACAGATGATAAGCATGGTAAATCAATAAAATACATGGTATGTTACAATGGAAGAATGGAAACATCTCAGATGTTGAGGAAATTGAGATATGAAAGTGGAAATATGAATATGAAATGATTCAATTTCAATATGAAAATATTATAAGCTGAATGAATGAATATTCATGCTAAAAATGAATCAGTAAAGGGGGATGAGGACGGCGATTTTAAATAGGATGGTCTGGAAGGATTCAGTGAGAAGGTGACATTTGAATGGAGACTTGAGGGAGAGGGGCCAGCAGGGCACAGGGGTGTCTGGGACAGGCTCCCCAGGCGCTGGGAACAGCAGGTACACAGGCCTGGAGATGGGGAGGCTCCATGTCCCTGGAGTGGAGGGGGGAGGGTGGCACATGGGCTCTGAGAGATGACAGCAGCCATACCCCAGAAGGTTCTCCCAGCCACTGTGATTCTGGCTTTTGCTCTGTGTAGATTTGAGGCTAGAGAGGCTGCAGGGACTAGGAGCAGAAGGCCTTCTGTAAACTCTGATGTTAGAGCTGCTTACTCTTTATTATAATTTTATAGATATTTTCTCCAAAAACATTCTTTTTGTTTTAGGTGTATTGTCTTAGGCTGGCTTAATTAGAACTAAGCCTTTGTATTGTCTCAGAGAGTGTCAGGGAGGTGAAAAGCAGTAGGACTGCAGGGCACTGCCTTCACCTGTCCTGCATGGCCATGGTGGATAAGGGGGCACTGCCAGCTCACCTGCATGCACCCCCAGCCCCATCTCTCAGGGGGCCACTTTTCAGGTGCTTGCAGGCCTAGCATTTGAGTCTATCCTTGCAGCAGGCAGGGTTTAGTTACCTCCCCATTTTTCTAGTGGGGCCTCTGAGTAGCACAGAACAAAGAACACGGAGTGAGCTGGACAGAGCCAGAGAAGATGCATGTCCCCTGCACTGGCCCTTTTTGGGTGGCCCTTTCTGGTGGGCTGTCATCCCATGTGACACACCACCTTTATGTGTGAGTGGTACAGATATGCCCACTGCTGGTATAAATTCCTTGTACCTTTTGGGGACACTGTGTCACATCCTTATTAGCTGAAAGGATTTTTATGTGGCTGTGAACAGGGGCTTCAGGGTCAACAGAACAGGTCCAAATCAGGGCTACTACTTCATGACATGGCAAGTTACTCTGGTTCTCAATCTCAGTTCCTCACCCATGAAAAGGTAACATTGCTGCCTCCCAGGCTTTTGGGTGTACAGTGAGATTGTCCAGCTCACAATGTACGATCAAGTGCATCTCAAGTCCTAGCACAGCTCACGATGCCTAACAGTCGAGGAAGTAGAGCTAGCCAGGTATATTGTGGGAAAAATGAATTGATTTTAAAAACCCAGTCTCCTTTATTCTTTGAAATCTCCCTTCTCTTGCCCTGGGATGCTGTGTGATTTGCATCCACATGCAATCATTTGATGTTCACTTACCAGCCCTTTGAGGTCAGTCTAACCTCGAGTAAACACTGGATTTTCCAGTCGATTCTCCCTGTAATTCTCAGGAGTCTCTTGATAGAAAACAATCTGATGGTCTCACAGCATTGCTCTTTTATGATTAGTCATGAATCTGCATCCCATTATTTTAATTAGGCAGCAAAAGATTATGTCAAGTACTCTCCCAGGCCTGTTTGATAGGGCTGTCAGTGGTTGCTGAAAACATTTGTAATATTTATTGCCAGTGCTCTCATGCCTCAATAAGGGATGGCTTTTAGGAGCTTCCTCTTTCCTTGTCTCTTGCAGAGCCTTGAAAGTATACCCATAAATGACTGCCTCTTGATTTCAAATGAGGCAATTCCATTTATTCATTTCAGGCTTCCTTTCTAGCACTTAATCTTTTACTCTTTGATCCAAGTGCTTGATAATGAGTGACAAAATATTCATCAACTTGGAGAATGGTTCCATCAGCTTTCGTGCCCCCTCTCTAGTGGTGAAGAACCCAACACAGTTTTGCTCAGGCTGCCTGACACGATGATAATGTATTCATGTGAGTCATGTATCAGTGGAGAATATGTATAGCTGAGATTATACCGAAGATGTGTAGAAATGTGTGGCTTTATGTTCGAGAAGAGATGGTACTGTGTTTAGGAAAAATGTTTTAATTGCTCTCTAATTGTAACTTGTGTCTTACAAGTGAAAAAAATTCCCCACACTTTGGGCTTTCAGAATTAGTAAGATCTAGAATTTGGAGTTCATTCACCTGGAATAATAGGTGCAGTTGTAGTATTAAAATGCTTATACGACTTGTCTCCCTTTGCTGCTCTTATTGAGAGTGTTGTTCATGCAAGATGTACAAAATTTTCTGCTTGTTTCTTGTTCAGTTCAGTGTAATGAAATGCAGGGAACATACTGAGTCTGTGTGCATACTCAAGCGCTGGGGTGCCAAGATGAGTAAGACATGGTCCCTTCCTGTGGGTGGATGAAGGCAGCCCCTGACTCGTGAGCAGTTCATTGCAATGCATCCGTACACAGACTGAAGAGTGTGGATGGCATATAATGAGGCCAGTGAAGGGATGGCTCTTAGCCTAGTAACCAGGGATGTTGTTCAACTTACTTTGAGTTAAAGTGAAGAATGGCCAGATGCTGAGAGGCAGTGCATCCTAGGCATGAAAAATGTTAGCAAAGGCTTGGGGATCTGAGATTGCAAAGGCCAGGTAGAAAGTTCTGAGAATTGAAGGAGTTCAGTGTTATGGAGCCTAAATCCAGAGGGAACAGGGAGGGGAGGAAGTTGGAGGGAGGGGTGGGGCAGGGAGAGTTAGTTCTGATTCTGGAGGGCCTTCTGTGCTGTGCTCTGGAACATCAACTTTGTTCTGTAGTTGGGGTCATTGGTGGGTTATACAGGAAGGACTGTGGGATGGTTTATGCTCTAGATTATCTGGATGGAGAATAGGGCATCAGAATTGATGTATGGATGGGTGATGTGTGGATGGGGGGATGATGGATGAATGGATGGGAAGGTTTCATGAGGGTGAGGAAATCAATTTAGGGGCTTTTGTGGTTGCCCAGGAAAGAAATGAGGAGGACCTATACCAGTGTGGACCTACTAGAAATAGACGGCAATAGACAGACATGAGAAATATTTAGGAGATGAAATCAGGTGCTGAGAAAATGAGGTGAATGACAGTTAGGGCCCTGAACCTGTTGAGGAAGGCTACTGGGGTCTGACTTGGCTGGCCAGTTGGGTGATGAACTGGGAAGGCTGGAGGTAGAACCCATTTGGCAGCTCAGGACATTGGGACAGCAAGGTGGCTGGTAGCCTCTCAAATCTCAGGTGCAGGGAAGAGATCAGAGTGGAAGAGGCAGATTTTGGTGTCAAAGATTTACAAAAGCCTGTAGGGGACAGTTACGTGCAAGGATGCTTGCAGAATGAGAAGACTGGGAGCGTGGGCTGGAACATTGTGGAACATGTGGGCGTAAGAGATGGTGGATGGGAGAGAATGCTGCAGGGATACTCAGGATGAACAGGCGGAGAGGCCCAGCAAGGCAGTGGAGCTGTGGATTCAGAGGAACAGAAGATTTCCAAAGCATGGGCTAGTGGCAGAGTCCTGTGCAGTGCGGTCATCCAGTAATACAAGGACTGGAATCTGCCATGGGCATCATGGAGTTCATAGGTTACTTTGGTGAGAACAGGTTTCCAGGTGAGCTGGTGGAGATCCGAGGGGAGGGGAGCAGAGAGGCTGTGCTGTGGACAGCTCTTCCCCCTAGCTTGTCTGAGAGGGAGAGGTGCGGAGTACTCCAGAAGGAGCCCATGTCTCTGGGAAGCCAGGCCGCAGTGGCCGTGGGTGTGGTGCCCTGAGGAGGTGTACACCAGTAGGAGCTGCTTGTTGAACAATTTACTGCTACGAGAAGTAGGTCATGTTTATATTTGGTTGCACAAGCTTGTATTATTGCAATTTGAGGTTTTATTTACACTAATCAAGGGCAAAAAATACAGTGAGCCCCATGTCGCCATTACTTTGTTTTAACTTATGGGCCTAATTACCCCATTATTGAATGTTTAAATATTGCTGAAACATTAATCTTCTTAAGAGAGCAATGTTTTACATTTTTCCAGTTTTCTTTCTAGCATTCCCTGAAAAATGCCTTTTGTACTCTTATCAGAGTTGGAATTCTGCAGCACCGACCTTGCTCCTTGCTGACTTCCATCCTGCAGAATTCATCTGTCTCTCACAGTCACATCCGAGCTCCTTAGTGAGATGGTCCAGGATGTTATGGACTCACGGCCTTTCCAGGTTGACACTTGTCCTTTTGCAGACCTCAGACTCCAGGTTCCAGAAGAAAGATCAGCTGCTCCACTTTCCTGACCACTCTGTGGTCCATTCCTCTGTGCTCTCACCCTCGATACCCTTCTCTCTAGGCAGCTGGGCATGCCCTTACTCTTTCTTCGGGAGCCTGTTTCAGTGTCATTGCCCCAGGGGCCTCTCTGGTCCGAGTTGACCATTCTGCTGCCACCTGCTGAAGACCAAGCGTGCTGCATCGCATCTGTGCACCTCCTTGCTGTTCCCTTCTGAGATTCTGGACTCCCACATGGCAGGGGACGCCTTTGTGTACCTGGCGCCATGTCTGGTACTTCATTCACAGTGGGAGCTGTGGCTTGGCGACGCTCACCTTGTCCTCCGCTTCTTTCCAGGGAAGCAGTTTAAGTGCACGGTGTGTGACTACACAGCAGCCCAGAAGCCACAGCTGCTGCGGCACATGGAGCAGCACGTCTCCTTCAAGGTAAGAGGGCTCAGGAGGCAGAGGCTGGTTTAGACTGGAAGTGTGTTGCTTTTCACAATGGAGATGGAGAGAGCAGCCTTTTAGTACTTTTTGGTGTTACCTTCACTTTCAGGCCCCCTTAGCTGGTACCCACGGAGGCATAGATCAGTTTACTATGTGCTCTCTTTCTAGAAGTGTAGCATTACTGTGCACTTGGAAAACCAAGTCAAGGATGTGTAAGAGGATGCAGACAGAAGAAAAGGGATGCTCTTACCGTAAAAACACTGGAGTGATTTCGAGGAAACCATCCACGCTTTAGGGACAGGTATTTTGTACTTTTAGATCTTGGATTAGCTCATGTGAATCACCTGATAAACCATGTGTGATGAGGATAAACTGATAAAATAGGAGTGAGAGGATGTCCCACCTGGCAGGTGGTTGTGGGACTGGAGATTGTGCTCAGCAGTGCATAGCAGGCCTGGGGCATGGGCTCTCCATATTTTTTTAATGCCTCTAATTGATGTTTCTTCATTGTAGGTGGTAATATTCACTTAGCCACTGCTTATGATGCAGTTATTGACAAGATGAGCTGTGGTCCAGTAATTTGTTCAGTAAAAACTTTTGCTCAGCACTTGGGGCAACTTGACCCTTAAAATTGATGCTGCTGTTGCTGCTGGCATATATGTATATATACACACAGACACACACACGTGGAAATGGAATCAAGATTTGCAAACATGTTGCTCTAAAATGGTTTTGGAAATTTTGTCTGCTGCTAAATCCCAAAGCAGCATAGAAGGTGGGAGGGACTCCTGGCCAGCTATTTTGTCCGCAGAACCTGTGGCTAGAATTGCCCCAAAGGTACTATTAATAGCAGGGGAGTTCCCACAAGGGAGTGACCCAAACCATCCTGAGATGGTGCTAGTTGGGATTCTAAAGAAAGATGCATTAGACACCAGAGTGATGAGTCTGAAGCATTTATTAGGAGAGCTTACAGAGTGCTGCAGCAATCCTTGTGATGGACAGTGAGAGAAAATGGATGTCCTACCTAGTTATGTCCACAGTGAGGGGGTCAGAGTATGAAGTTTGTATGAGTGTTTAAGGAGTTTGGCTCAGGGTCTGGGCCAGTTTCTTCTGGACAACAACCTCGATACCTTTATCAGTGCCTGGGAATGTTCAAGGCCCCAGGTTAGGTTCAAGCCTGCTGGGAAAAACCTGCATCTGGCTGGGTCACAGAGCACTCTCTGATTTCCCGTCAGGACACAGAAAGAAAGCAGGGGGGACTGGGAGACCCTACACCAGCATCCTCCTAGCTCACATTTATTGAGCATCTATTGTGTGCTGGCACTCTGCCAGGAACTTCATGTTCATCAACTCCAGTCTCACCCATAGTACTTACTATTGCCCTTCTTTGACAAGTGAAGAACCTGAACCTCAGAGAAGTTAACTGATTACCTCCTAGTCTTTTCTGCCATGTCCATATCCACAGATTCCAGTCGCCGTGATTCTATTATCTGACCTGTGTTCACCACTTCTGAGGTGGTGAGAACCTTCCCCATTGGCAAGCTCATCTTATGCTCAGAACAGCCTTGTGAGAGGTGAATTCTCCTGGTTTCTCCTCTTATAATTGGAGAAGCTGAGTTGCTCAGAGCAGTTAAGAACATACATTCTTTCAACATCCAGGAAGTGAAGGTGCCAGAACTTGGACTTCATCCTCTCGCTCCTTGTCCTGTACTTTTCTTACTACGTCTTCTCAGTTGCTTTTGGGCAGAAAGAGAGAAATTGGAAAAACCAAGGATGTTGCAACCCATTGCTTATGTAGCTACTTTCCATGCCTGTGTGAAACATGAGTTTCTTGCGTAGGACCCATATGTCACCTGGTGGGAATGTGGCAGTGTCTGCATTGAGGAGGGTCTTCAGTGTCATGCATATTTTGTACATAATTAAACTTAAGAGCTTTATTTCACATTTCACAGCACATAGGTGTGTTTCTTTGGGGACAAGTATAATTATTGTGCTAGAGAATGGAAAACTAAGGCAACTCTCACTTTATAGAAGAGAAATTTAGTGAGGCTAATTGTTTCCCTAGCTACTCCAGAACTGATATTAGCCTTTGCATTCATTGCCTGGTTTTCAGTGTGGAACATTTTACTTTCCTAACCAGACACAGCTGAAATGGTCTTTCTGCCCGAAATCCTCTTCATTTTCTTTCCAGATTTATCGACTATTTGGTTTAGGTACAGAGGAAATGGGTTGGGGGTTGGCTTTAGTTAAGGCACCACTCACGTATGTGGTTATTAACTTTTCCTGCCCTTGCAGAATTGGCATCCAGTGCTGGGCCTCGGGAGCTGCTCACTGAGCTGGACCTGGGGTCACGGCCGGGTTCCCCCGGGCTCCCTGTGGATTCCGGCTTCCTCCTTCCTGAGCGGTACTGTAGATGGGAATGAGACTCAGGCCTGAGTGAGAAACACTGGATGCAGCCTTGGTTTCTCTCGTCCTACAAGTTAGGGCGCTCTCCGCTCTCCTGATGTAAGTGTGCTTAGGTAGTGCTTCTCAGTTAATTGAGACTGACAGAGCAGAGTGAAATTGCTTCATGCCAAGCACCCTCATCCAAAGAGTAATTACTTTCTGCCTATCTTCCCCTCCCTTATTAGTTTACTATTGCTGCCGCAACAAATTAGTGACTTAAAATAGCACAAAATTATTCTCTTACGGTTCATAGTTTAGAAGTCTGTCACACTAAGATGAAACCACGGTGTTGGCAGGGCTGCTTTTTATTTCTGGAGGCTCCAGGAGAAACCCCTTTCCTTACCTTCTCTGGCTTCTAGAGGCTGCCCACATTCCGTGGCTCATGGCCACTTCCTCCATCTACAGAGCCAGCACTGTAGCATTGCTTGTCACATCTCCTTCTCTGACTTTCTTCTGCCTCCTCTTCCACCTGCAAGGACCCTGTGATTACATTGGGCCCACTTAGATAATCCAGGATAATGTCCTTACCTTAAGGTGAGAGGAGTAGCAACCTTAATTCCACCTGCTGTCTTAATTCCTCTCTGCTATATAAGGTAACATTAATACTTACAGGTTCTGGGGAATAAGGATATGAGCATCTTTAGGGGGCCGTTATTCTGCCAACCATGTTCTCCCTCTTCTTTTTCCTTCCATGTATACTCTGTGGTAGAACATTTTTATCAAGATCAGAAAATATGTAGTACAAATTTCATACTAGTGGTGAATATTACTCAGAAATCACGTCTCTTTTTTTTTCATTAATCTTAGATTAGGCCTCAACATCCTCATGCAAATGCTACTAATCTATTGCAATTGGCTTGCAAGATGAGATGAAACTGATTTCTTTTCTAGATGTAGATATATAACTTACAATATGTAATTTGTGCCAGGGAACACTGTAATAAGGCCAAACTCCTTTAATGCTTTATAAAATAATAAAATTAATGTGTTTACTTATTTTTGTCCAAATAAGACTTAGACAGTACTTATTGATCCCTTTCCTTGTGGAAGTTTTTTTTTTTTTTTCAGGATATTAAGTGGGTACAAATGTTTTTGTTACGTGAATGCCTTGTATTAGGTCATTAAATGTGAAATGTTCAATTTTCAATCAAAAGTTTAGTTCATTACATCTCAAACAAGAAGCAGTACAGTTACTCAAAGTATATGCCTAAACTATTGACAGAGTTTTG